>SJYT01080182.1:216158-243557 GCA_006410635.1 Cephalophus harveyi | reverse complement strand
ATAGTAGATTTTCTAATAGTGAACAAGACTTACTTAGTATTATGTATTTTATTTTGTAAGGTTTCTGGATTCTATTGGCTAACTGGAACTCGTATATTGATCCAATTATTTATAACTGAGATTAATATGTACATTTATTTTAATTTTTTCAGTTTGTAATTGTAATGGTAATAATAATAATAGCAACAACAATAACAATGGCATATATCTCTTACACACTGTATACCAAGCATTCAAAGAATATTAGGTGTATTAGCTCACTTATACCTTAAAACAACAACTCATAAGCACTGTCTTTATCCCTTTTGTAATAGAAAGAAACTGATGCCAGAGAGGTTAAATAACTTGTTTAACATTGTAGGGCTAATAAATAATGAGGCCAGAATTTGAATCCAGGTGTCTTGATTGGCTCAGTGGTAAAAAATTCGTATGCCAATCCAGGAGACACAGGAGATGAGATTCCATCACTGGTTCGAGAAATTCCTGGAGAAAGGAATGGCAACCCACTCCAGCATTCTTGCCTGGGAAGTCCCATGGACAGAGGAGCCTAGCCAGCTATAGTTCATGGGGTTGCAAAGAGACAGACATGACTAAATATACATGCATACAGCCTTATTTCAAAGCCCTCACTTTTAACCATTATAGCATTTGTAAAATAATTGAGAGGATTTCCTTCTCTCTTTAAGTCTGGGATTTGTTCTTATATCATTGGCATTACTTTTGAAGTCTAGTATTATTCCCTTTTTAATCATCTGGGCCTGATTTATTTATCTCATTCCATTCTATTTGTAAGGAAAGAAAGACAGAGGCAATGCTTTAATAGCATTCTCATACTTTAATGACAATTATTCTATTTAGATTTTCTGTTCCTTTATATATATGGCTCAGACAAATTTGCATTTCAAACAAAATTTTCAGTGGACTACAAAGGCTGAGAAATGTCTAGGCAATGCAAAGTATATGACCTCTAACTGAAAACAATGTATATACATATATGTGAAACCAAATACACATATATGTAGAGATATAGATAGATTATACAGATAGATACAGACATGTGAAACTTAGTATATGTGAAAGAAAAAGCTTGTTTTTAAGTAAATTTTTCCAATAATAAAAGATCCCTAAGATCAGAGACAGCTGGATAAGGAAACTGAAATGTTCATGCTATGCTCAGGGTGGAAGTTAAACAGCTACAGATAAACTGAACCAGTACAAGGGATCAGAGGCATGGCATTTGATTCTAGGATAAAGCCATAAGAAAAATTCTCTCACTAAAAAGAGTGACAGAGTTATATAAAAACTTCCAAAGGCAGTAACAGGGACTGACACAGAAACACATCAGTGCTCTCAAATAACCTCCAGCCTTCACAAAGACCAAGGAGTCCTTACACAGAGAATCTAAGTACCTGGGTAACCAGTAGAGAGCCCATCTGATGAGAATACTTTCCTTCTCATAATTAGCCTCTGAATTGCTATCAGGAGAATCATAGTTTTCACATTCACTGGGGATATTCATGCCATCCACAGGTGCAGCCCAATTCAACTGAAAACCACTAAAATGGTTGAAAAGGCTGGTGATGTCGGCATCATGGCAGCTTGTGGCCCTTCTTTTGTCTCTTCCCTTCAAGGCATAAGCAGTAAAGTTTCCATAACTCAACAAAGTTTCCTCTGTCCAACATACCATGATGCTAAAGAGCTCCACACATCTATACATGTGAAGATGAATGGACTGAAACACATAGAGGCGGCACACCAGACGGACAGTGGAGGTGGTGCCTGCAGTCCTGGACCCCCAGCTGCAGCAACTGAGCCCAGAGCCCCAGAGAAGACAGCAGCAGGAGGGGAGCAGTGCCCACGACCCCACCCTCCCAGTGTGACGGTGGCCACAGTCACAGGGAGCTGGGCGGCTGTGCCAGCAGAGCCTGAGACCTGTATCTCCGGCAGTGCAGGTGTCCGTGGCTCTGCCCCATCCATCCTCCACCTGCAGTGCTGGTGCCCACAAACCTGACAGCCCTGGACTGGCAGAGGCGCTCATAGTCCCAGCTTCCCCTCATCTTTCCTTACTCTGACAGAGCCCGTGAACCTGATGGTTCCAGACAAAACAAAGCTACCTGCAACTGAGTGTTTCAGGTGGCAATGCCAGTGACAACAGCAACACAAGCACAAAAAAGTCATCAGCAACCCTGGAAGCATAAACAACAATGGGGGCACAGGGCGAAACCTCTGACAGAGGGAGAGGGTGAAAAGTGGACATGCACATATATAACCAGAAGGAAGCTCAGGTAGGAGAAGCCAGAAACCTGAAACTTCTGTTATAGCGCCATCTACCAGGAAAAAAAAAAAAAAGAATGGGCTCTAATTACTAATCTGTTGAATTATTAATATTAGAATCAAGTTTAAAATGCTCTACCTAAAGAAGAAAAGTATTCACTACTTCAAACATACCAGCAGAGAAACAACTCTTCAAGCACCATGGAAAATCATGGTAATTTAATATCACAAAAAGAACATGACAATTCTTCAAAAACAAAACTTAAATACACAAAATGTAAGTCTCCTCCATACATACCTTCAAGTTGTGAACTTTCAAAGGTGTAAATGTGCATTCCATCAACTGCGAGTGAAACTGCAGCCTGTCCTCCATCTCCTATTGTTGATGATCCTTCAGCTTTACCATCTTCCACTTCCTCTCCTTCCTCCACTTAGTACTTCTTACATGTTCACTCAATGCCAGCCCTTGTATGCTAGTTGTTGTACTACTGAAGTTTTCAAGGTATTATAAGATTAAAAATATTTTCTTTATGTTTTGAATTTGTTTTGTGTATTATTTGTGTGATATAAACCTATTACAGTAAAGTACTATATAGTTGGGTACCTAGGCTAACTTTGTTGGACTTTATAATCAAATTGGGGACTTACAAAGGCACTCTTAGAATGAAACTCATTTGTATGTAGGGGACTTACTGTAAAGTGATGTAACTCATAGGAAATCCAAAATAGCTGTCATAAAGAAACCAATCAAACTATAAGAAAATTCAAAAAGGCAGTTCAATAAGCTCAGGAATAAAATTAATGAATAAAGAATAATTTACCAAAGAGATTAAAACACCACAAAACAACCAGACAGACATTCTGGAACTGAAGTACTCAACAAATGGGATGAAGAACATATTAGAAAGCAAAAGAAATAGAGAAGACCATTTTGAAGAGAGAATTATCAAGTTCAAAGAAATCTAGAAATGATACAGGTAGAAGAGGGAAAAGAACTAAAATTTTAAAAAGAAGAATTTCTATAAGACCTATCCAACTTTGTTACAGAAGGCAACATATGGGTAGTAGTATCCTAAAGGAGAAGAGAGGAAGAAGGGATCAAGGAGTATATTTAAAGAAATAGTTGAGAAGTTCTCAAGTTTGGGGAAGGAACTAGTTGTACAAGTCCATGAAGCTAAGAGAAGACCTAATTATCTTAATGCCAAAAGACCCTCTCCAAGACATATTATAGTAAAACTGTCAAAAGTCAATGACAAAGAAATAATGTTTAAAGCATCCTGGGGATAAAGAACTGATATAGAACAACCAGGAAACAAAATTGCAGTATAATTCCTCATTCATCAATAATCACACTAAATGTAAATGGGTTAAATCACTAAACAAAAGACACGGAGTAGCTGAATGAATTAAAATCCAAGACCCAACTATATACTTCCTCCAAAAGATTCACTTCAGCTCGAAAGATAAAAACAGGTTCAAAGTAAAGGGATGGAGTATGATCTCCAAGCAAATGGCAACTAAATGAAAGTGGATGCAGTCATACTCATACCAAACAAAATAGACTTCAAGCCAAAAAGCATGTAACAAGAGACAAAATGGACATTATTTAATGGCAAAAGGGGCAAGTCATCAAGAATACATAACAGTTATTAACACATCTGCACCTAAAATACATCACCAATATATATAAAACAATTATAATAGACCTCAAAAGATAGATGGACAGCAATGCAATAATTTTAGGGAATTTTAAAACTCCACTGACATCAATAGATAAATTATCCAGATAGAAAGTCAACAACAAACTTAAAGGAAAGATTGAACAAAATGGACTTGTAGATTTATAAGAATATTTCATACAAATGCAGCAAAATACACTTTCTTCTCAAAGGCAAATTGAACATTCTCAAAGATGAACCATATACTGGGATACAAAGCAAGTTTCAATGGAATTAAGAAGACTTGAAATTGTATCAAGCATACTTCCGACCACAATGGTATGAAACTAAAAATCAACTACAAGGAAAAAAAAACAAACTAGAATATCTTAAGTGTGTGGAGACTAAATGTATGCTACTGAACAATTATTGAATTAATGAAGAAATCAAAGAATAAATAAAAAATTAGCTCAAGACAAAAGAGTATACAACATATCAAAAGGTATGGGATGCTGCAAAGAGTACTAAGAGAGAAGTTCAAAGCAATACAGGTCTAACTCAAGAAAAAAGAAAGATCTCAAACAAACTAACATTACACTTAAAGGTACAAGAAAAATAAGAACGTTGCCTAAAATCAGTATAAGGAAGAAAATAATAAAGATCAGAGCAGACGTAAATAAAATCGAGACTAAAAAGACAACAGAAAAGATCAATGAAACTAAGAGCTGATTCTTTGAAAAGATAAACCAAATTGGTAAACCTTTAGCTTGACTCCATAAAAAAGAAGAGAGAGTGCAAGAGAAGAAGAAGAAAGAAAACTTTCAGATATATCGAATCAGAATTAAGAGAAGAAAATATAACAGATACCATAAAAATAAAAGAATCATCACAAATTATCAATACTGTATGTAAATGGCTGTATGCCCCCAAAATAGATAACCTAGAAATGATGAAAAACTTCTTAGGACTGTACAAACATCTGAGACTAAACTTTTGGAGGTGAACACACTGTATTGTGTAGAGAAGTCAATATAATATTGTACACATGAAAGTATACAATGTTATCTATATAATGTTATAAACAAATGTTGCCTCAATTACATACACACACATGTATATAATGCACTCTGAAATCCCATAATACCAGCTGCAAATATATATTAGTAATTAGAGATGGGCATAAAGACATTTGAAGCAGTGTATTTATTAATAAAAGGAAAAACTGGGAACAATCTAAATGAATAGAAAATAGGAAATAAATTGATTCATCAATTGTGATATATTAACTCAATGTAAATACACAGATGGCCATGAAAAACTATGATTTCAAAGAACAGTTAATGATGTGAGAAAGTTCAATGACAGAATGATAAATAAAAATGGCAGAGTGAAAAAAAGCTGTGGAAGAAAACAGAAAAAGAAAGGAAGCTGAATACCAAACTAAGTCCAAAGAAACAGTTAATGCTAGAACAGAGAAAAAATGTTTAAATAAGTGGAATTAATTAGTATTCCCAAAGAAATCTCACAGTAGTTCCACAAAGTATCCAAAAACATGATGCTTCCATAAAGAATTTGAGATGTTCCACCAAGCTAGGCTTTAGCATTGCATGAACCAAGAACTTCCAGATGTTCAAACTGGATTTAAAAAAGGCAGAAGAATTGGAAATCAAGCTGCCAACATTCTCTGGATCATAGAGAAAGCAAAGGAATTCTAGAAAAACATCTACTTCTGCTTCATTGACTACACTAAAGCCTTTGACAGTGTGGATCACAACAAACTGTGGAAAATTCTTAAAGAGATGGGAATACCAAACCATCTTATCTGTCTCCTGAGAAACCTGCATGTGGATCAAGAAGTAACAGTTAGAACCCTGTATGGAACAGCTGCCTGGTTCAGGATTGAGAGAGGAGTAAGACAAGGCTATTTATTGTCATCCTGTTTGTTTAACTTACACGCAGAGTGCATCATGCAAAATGCTGGGATGGATGAGTTACAGATGGAATCAAGATTGCTGGGAGCAATATCAACCACCTCAGACATGTGAATGATACTACTCTAATGGCAGAAAGTGAAGAGGAACTAAAGAGCCTCTTGATGAGGGTGAAGGAGGAGAGTGAAAAATCTGACTTAAAACTCAACATCAAAAAAACTAAGATCATGGCATCTGGTCCCATCACTTCATGGCAAATAGAAGTGAAAAAGGTGGAAGAAGTGACAGATTTCCTCTTCTTGGGCTCTAAAATCACTACAGATGTTGACTTCAGCCATTAAATTAGAAGACATTTGCTTCTTGGCAGGAAAGCTATGACAAACCTAGACAATATGTTTAACAAGGGCTTCCCTGGTGGCCCAGCTGGTAAAGAATCTGCCTGCAGTGCAGGAGACCTGGGTTCAATTCCTGGGTTGGGAAGGTGTGTTTAAAAAGCAGAGACATCACCTTGCTGACAAAAGTCCATATAGTCAAGGCTATGATCTTTCCAGTAGTCATGTGTGAATATGAGAGCTGGACAGCAAAGTAAACAGAATGCCATAGAATTGATGATTTCAAACTGTGGTGCTAAAGAAAACTCTTGAGAGTGCTTTGGAAAGCAAGGAGATCCAACGAGTCAATTTTAAAGGAAATCAACCCTAAATACTCTTTGTGAGGACTAATGCTGAAGCTGAAGCTCCAATACTTTGGCCACCTGATGCAAACAGTTAACTCATTGGAAAAGACCTTGATGCTGGGAAAGATCGAAGGCAGAAGGAGAAGAGAGTGAGAGAGGGTGAAATGGTTGGATGGCATCACCAATTCAATGGACATGAACTTGGGCAAACTCAAGGGACAGGGAAGCCTGGCATGCTGCAGTCCATGGGATGGCAAAGAGTCAGACACAACTTGGCAACTGAACAACAATTTTCATCATTTATATTCAATCTATCGCTATGATCAGTTAACTTCCCCTCACAAATATCTTTCAAATCCACTTGTATTTGCCCATCACCAACATCCTGGTACAAACTACCATCATCTGTCTCCTTGACCACTAATAAGTATTCCTCATTCATTCTTACCTATCTGATCCCAATATGTTAGGGATGATGAGCAAAATCAGGCATAACATATGCTGTCATGGAGTTCATAATCTTTTGAGGTAAACAGAAAAGATTCAGTTACATAAGAAAGTAGCAATTGGCACAATGTAAGAAAGAGATGGTTGGATGGCATGAATGACTCGATGGACTTGAGTTTGAGCAAGCTCCGGGAGATGGTGAAGGACAGGGAGGATGGCATGCTGCTGTCCATGGGATTGCAAAGAGTCAGACACGACTGAGCAACTGAACAACAACCAAAAAAGCTATGGGCTTCCCAAGTGGTGCTAGAAGTAAAGAACTTGCCTGCCAATGCAGGAGACATAAGAGATGCGGGTTCAATCCCTTGGTTAGGAAGATCCTCTGGAGGAGGGCACAGCAACCCACTCCATTATTCTTGCCTGGAGAATCCTATGGACAGAGAAACCTGGCAGGCTACAGTCCATAGGGTCACAAAGAGTGGGACATGACTGAAGTAACTTAGCATACAGGCATGCAAGAAAGTTATAACATGCTATGAGAGTGTTGACTTCCAAATGGTCTCTGAAGAAAGACCAAAATCTTGAACATGGCTGACAAAGCCCTCCATGGTGTGGATTCTGCTTATCTTTCCAGCCTCATCTTCCACCACTCTCCCACTTATATATTATTATGGAAGTACCCTTTTTTCCCATTTGCTTAAGTGCCCTATATTCTCTCACTCCCCATGTGGCCTTTGTTGACACCATTTCTTCTGTCTATAATGCTCTTCTCTACACTTCTCTTTTCTAGTTGGCTTGACAGATTTCAGTTTAAGTCACTTCTTAAAGGAAGTCTATTCTGACCTCCCAGAATTGTCAGCACCCCCACCCATTTGAATGATTTGATAGTATCCTATAGCTTTCTAACATGTTTTCCAACTATGAAGTGAAGTGAAGTGAAGTCGCTCAGTCGTGTCTGACTCTTTGCGACCCAATGGACTGTAGCCCACCAGGCTCCTTGGTCCATGGGATTTTCCAGGCATGAATACTGGAGTGGGTTGCCATTTCTTTCTCCAGGGGATCTTCCCAACCCAGGGATCGAACCCAGGTCTCCCACATTGTAGACAGACGCTTTATCGTCTGAACTACCAGGGAAGGCCTTTTCCAACTATAATGGGATTAAATTAGAAATCAACAACAGAAAGAAATGGGCCTTAAGGAGACACCTGCTTGTATAAGAAAACCAAGAAGAGGTGGTAGGGAATGGCGGTGGTGGTGGTTTGGCTGCTAAGTCACATGCTCAACTCTTGCGACCCCGTGGACTGTAGCCCACTAGGCTCCTCTGTCCAGGGGATTTCTCAGAGAAGAATGCTGGAGTGAGTTGCCATTTCCTTCTCCAGGGGACCTTCCCAACCCAGGGATAGAACCTGGGTCTCCTGCATTGCAGACAGATTCTTTACATGGTGCTATGATGGATAGGATGCTTATGTCCTATAAATCAAAAAGAAGAGACTAGTTCAAGTAGTAGGGACTTGTCTACCATGTTGAATCCTACTGAGAGGTTAAATAAGGTAACACTAAACATTTCCCACTGAATATGGCAAATTTGGAAGATTTTACTAACCTTGCCAATTGTTCTTTTCTTGGAGCTATGGGGGTTAGATTAAGTGAAAGTAAAAGTGAAGTTGCTCAGTCATCTCTGACTCTTTGTGACCCCATGGACTGTACCCTGCCAGGCTCCTCCATCCACGGGATTTTCCATACAGGAGTATTGGAGTGGGATGCCATTTCCTTCTCCAGGGGATCTTCCCGACCCAGGGATCGAACTTGCGTCTCCAGCACTTCAGGCAGACTCTTTACCTTCTGAGCTACAAGGGAAGCTCAAGTCAGATTAAGTTGGGTCAATAAATAAATTGAAGGTAGGTAAATGGAGACAGCAAGAGTAGACAATGTTTTTGATAAAACTTTTGTGGAGGGAGAGAAACTGAGTAGGGGAGAGGAGAATATGGGATGTACCAGATTAATTGTTTTGGTTTCGCTTTTCCCATCTTTGCTAACTTTTGCATTTTTGATTTGTTTCTTAAAGATATTTTAAAGTGTCATTATGAATTTTTGTTGTTTTCTTCCACCCTGTATATTTAAAATTATTTCTGTTGCTATTAGCTTTCTTCTTGGATTTTACTTTCTATTAATTTTAACTTCCCCCTGAAATAGTATATTTTTACCAGTTAATTATACTCAATTACATTTATTGTCAGAATTAGTAAGACATCATATTTTGACAACTGTATCTTATAGTTGGTTTGTTTTCCATGTTTCTTTCTTTTTTTTTTTCTTTCCTGACGTACTGGTTGAATCAAACTTTATCTCTTGTGATATGAATTTTTCACCTTTATTTCTAGAAGTGGTTTTATTTTTTATGACAAATAAAACTGGTTTATTGAATGAGTTGGAATCAGTAGGGTAAAAGCAAAAAGCAACTGTATTTTTCTCGTGACTGCCTCCTTTAGTCTGTTCTATAAACTCAGTTCTTACCAACCCTGGATGAAATATGTGAATCTGCAAGTTTTCTCAGTTTAGTCTTTAAAAATTTTAATACAGTCTAATACAATCCCTTATCGAACTGAAAAGCTTCTCTCTTCCTCCAACCCAGATCTACCTCAGATTGAGGATAGCTTCTTCACTATTTTTCCACCTTGTTTTTACTCTTCCTTCATTACTCTGCTGTCTCTTGATCTTCCAAGATTGAAAGTGAGAAGATATACAGTCAGTCAGTTCAGTCAGTTCAGTCGCTCAGTCGTGTCCGACTCTTTGCGACCCCATGAATTGCAGCACGCCAGGCCTCCCTGTTCATCACCATCTCTCAGAGATCACTCAGACTCACATCCATCGAGTCAGTGACGCCATCCAGCCATCTCATCCTCGGTCGTCCCCTTCTCCTCCCGCCCCCAATCACTCCCAGCATCAGAGTCTTCTCCAATGAGTCAACTCTTCGCATGAGGTGGCCAAAGTACTGGAGTCTCAGCTTTAGCATCATTCCCTCCAAAGAAATCCCAGGGTTGATCTCCTTCAGAATGGACTGGTTGGATCTCCTTGCAGTCCAAGGGACTCTCAAGAGTCATCTCCAACACCACAGTTCAAAAGCATCAATTCTTCGGCGATCAGCCTTCTTCACAGTCCAACTCTCACATCCATACATGACCACAGGAAAAACCATAGCCTTGACTAAACGGACCTTAGTCGGCAAAGTAATGTCTCTGCTTTTGAAAATGCTATCTAGGTTGGACATAACTTTTCTTCCAAGGAGTAAGCGTCTTCTAATTTCATGGCTGCAGTCACCATCAGCAGTGATTTTGGAGCCTAAAAAAATAAAGTCTGGCACTGTTTCCACTGTTTCCCCGTCTATTTCCCATGAAGTGATGGGACCAGATGCCATGATCTTCGTTTTCTGAATGTTGAGCTTTAAGCCAAATTTTTTGCTCTCCTCTTTCACTTTCATCAAGAGGAGATGCCATGATCTTCGTTTTCTGAATGTTGAGCTTTAAGCCAACTTTTTCGCTCTCCTCTTTCACTTTCATCAAGAGGCTTTTTAGCTCCTCTTCACTTTCTGCCATAAGGGTGGTGTCATCTGCACATCTGAGGTTATTGATATTTCTCCCAGCAATCTTGATTCCAGCTTGTGTTTCTTCCAGTCCAGCGTTTCTCATGATGTACTCTGCATAGAAGTTAAATAAGCAGGGTGACAATATACAGCCTTGACGGACTCCTTTTCCTATTTGGAACCAGTCTGTTGTTCCATGTCCAGTTCTAACTGTTGCTTCCTGACCTGCATACAGATTTCTCAAGAGGCAGGTTAGGTGGTCTGGTATTCCCATCTCTTTCAGATATACAAGTGACTTATAAACATATGAAAAGATTATTAACAGTATTAGTCATTTGAAAAATGCACATGACTGCCACATTGAAATGGCTATAATCAAAAGGACAGACAATAATAAGTATTTATGAGGTTGTGGAGAAATTAGAAACCCCATGAATTGTTGGTAAGAATATGTAATGGTACACATTTCTGTTTTGGAAAACAGTTTGTCAACTTCCCAAAATGTTAAACCAAGAGTTAATATATGACTCAGTATTTTCACTCTTACATATGTACCCAAGAGCAATGATACCTATGCCTACATAAAACCCTATACACAACTGTTTATACCAGCATTAGTCACAATACTTATGAAGTGAAAATAGCACCAATGTTTACCAACTGATGAAAGGATGAACAAAATAAGGTAGATTTCATTCAGCAATGAAAAGGAAGGAAGTACTGATACATACAGAAACAGGATACTAAGTGAAAGAAGCAATATACAGAGACCACATATCGTATGATATTTGTTTAAAATGTCCAAGGTAAATAATGTCCAGCAGAAAGTAGAACAGTGGTTGCCTAGGGCTAGGAGGTGGAGGTTGGATGAAGGCAGGAGTGAATGAGAACAAGCTTTGTTTTGCAGGTGACAAAATGATCAAACAATGAAGTGTGGTGATGATTATGTGAGTGCGTGCATGCGGTCTCTTTAGTCATGTCTGACTCCATGCGACCCTATGGATTGTAACCCACCAGGCTCCTCTGTCCATTGGAATCTCCATGCATGAATATGGATTGGATTGCCATGCCCTTCTCCAGGTGATCTTCCTGACCCGGGGTTTGTATCTGTGGCTCTTACATCTCCTGCATCGGCAGGCAAGTTCTTTACCACTAGTGCCACCTGGAAAACCGGTGATGATTACATGTCTCTGTAAATGTACTAAATTATGTGCTTTAAATAGGTACATTTTATGGTATTGTGAAGAAGAATTATTGCCTACCACATCAGTGAATAAAGGATGTTGTATCTATCAAGCCACTACATTACAGCTGTCCCTATGACGACCCCTGAGGGAAATCAGGATGAAAACAAAATGCTGGTCATTGAGCAGTCACTGTTGCAAAAACTACTCCCAATCATGAACCTAGAAAAGACTAAGGATAAGAAAGCACAAGATACCGGCCCAGATGAAACAAATTATTCCAATGAGCTCAAACTTTGCATCTTCCCATACATGGAAAAGCACTAATTTTGTTGATTTGAGATGTCTGGTTTTCTCTAAATAACAGTAATCTTTTGATATTCTGACTACCTGCTCTTTGTCACAAAAACTGCTATATATATTGGCTCCCTGCCCCCACCTCAGCCTCTTCAGAATATCACTTTATATAAAGTAGAAATCAAGACTGAATTCACAGGCTATATATGATTGACAAGTAGAACACTGGAGGCGTGGGAGCAATTTATAGTAACTGTGAAAGCCTCATTACTCCGTTATGTCCTTGTCTGCAGTCATTAATCTACATTCTTTCCTGTGCTTGTCTTTCTACACCAAATGCCCCTTCACCACATTTCCACTGTTCAAACTGTGTCTGTGGTACATATTCCAACATGAGTAGTATTTTATGTTTGTATAATTATCACACAAATCAGTGCTTGACTTGCTTTTATACAGATAACTTTTTATCCTAACATCAGTGACAGGATATCAACAAGGGAATTATTGTTATCCACTTTTATGAGTAACTAAACTGAGGGATGAGGGATAAGAACAATTTTCTAAAACCAATTATCTTAGAAATGTTATAAACTTGATTAGGAACCAGATCTTTTGACTGCAGAGCCAAAATCATTTCCCTTCATACTGCATCTAAACTGTCTTTCTGTCATGAGTCTGGAATGAGACCATCTTAATGAAACCTTTTCCAGGCTCCTAATAGAAAGTTTCTCTCAATGGAGTTTCTAGGGAATTTTGTATCTCTCATAGCTCATGTCACATTCTACCCTCACTGTAGTTTGTAATTCTCACTTTACTTACAACACTATAGGTTTCCAAAAGGTAGAGACCATGACTTACAAATTTTTATTTCAAAGAATGTATAAGCAATGCACTATACATAATACAAGTCCAATAAATGCAGAAAACATTTTATCTAAAGAATAATGAAGTGAGTATCTTCATTAACCCACTTAGATTTCTTATGCTGATTTTAGAGTATTTCATATTGCTTCAGGAGTAAAACGAATCAACTATATTATACACACAGATACAGACAGACATGGTCCAGTTAAAAGGGTAATTGGTAAATGGATGGAGATACATCATCCCTGTCCAGGTTTCCTGGATATAGTTTGGCAGTGTAGACATCGTTTCCCTAGAGCCAGGACAGATAGAGTACAAGTGAGCCTCCTGGGAGGAAGGCATGGGTAAAACGTAGGTAAGTGTTAAATATATTCTACCTTGGCTCCAGTCTTCCAGTCTTACTGCTGCAGTCTAAGCAGAGGCCAGACATGGATCTTCAGGAAGCATACAAATATGCAGACCAGTCTGCTTTATCATGATCAGTGCAAAAGTCTGAAGGATTTTCCATTATCAGAAGAGAACAAATGGGTCATGGTGAGCATTTGGAACTACCAAGAGAGATTGGTTGATCCCTGAAGGAAGCTTCAAGGAAAATGAGGAGGGACTTGGGGGAAATGGCAGCAGGCTCCGCTCCTGAACAGAAGAAAGGGTGTTGGGGAAAATGACAAGAAATAAAGATTCAGGGTACACTAGGTATTTACCCTAGGGGAAATTTGGGCCAGTGGAAGGTCTTTTAGGTGTTGGAATAGAATATGTGTTTTGTTTTAGAAGACTCTTAGTGTCTGTATTGTTTTTGAGAACAAGAACAAGGACTAAAAAATGTTCTATAGCACAATGAAAGGATTTCTTTCCTTGGATACTACAGAGATCTCAAAGCTCAGTGCTCTTAGTTTTGAATGCCAGGAAAATAGTTTCTCTGCAGTTCTTCACGCTTCAAAATAGAGCCTACTGGGAGGTACATTTGTCTACCTCCAAAGAAAGTGGAGGAGAATATGAAGTAGGAGCAGGAGAGTTGGATATATGCTCATAATACAGTACAGAGAAAATAAGGAAGCTCTGGGTGATCTCAAACTCAGATCTTTTCAAAGATGCTATAGCCCTATACTCAAGGAAATTAGAGTTATTTTATTCCATAGGATATAATGGGAAAAGTGAGTAAAAGACAGAGGATGCATGACTGTGTTTATGAGGATGCATGAGTTTTCACTCAATGTGAGCATGTGTGCTGCTGCTAAGTCACTTCAGTCGTGTCTGACTCTGTGCGACCCCATAGATGGCAGCCCACCAGGCTCCCCCATCCCTGGGACTCTCCAGGCAAGAACACTGGAGTGGGTTGCCATTTCCTTCTCCAGTGTATGAAAGTGAAAAGTGAAAGGGAAGTCGCTCAGTCATGTCCGACTCTTCGCGACCCCATGGTCTGCAGCCTACCAGGCTCCTCCGCCCGTGGGATTTTCCAGGCAAGAGTACTGGAGTGGGGTGCCATTGCCTTCACACTGAGCATGTGTAGTTGAGAACTACACATTGCACATGTGTAGTTGAGAAAATATGTATAAATGTTGTGTGATAAAATTTAATAACAGATAATGCATGTAGGAAATAACCAGGGACCAAGTCTTATATTAAGTTCCTTACTGCTGCTGCTGCTGCTGCTAAGTCGCTTCAGTCGTGTCCGACTCTGTGCGACCCCATAGACAGGAGCCCAACAGGCTCCCCCGTCCCCGGGATTCTCCAGGCAAGAACACTGGAGTGGGTTGCCATTTCCTTCTCCAGTGTATGAAAGTGAAAAGTGAAAGGGAAGTCGCTCAGTCATGTCCGACTCTTCGCGACCCCATGGTCTGCAGCCTACCAGGCTCCTCCGCCCGTGGGATTTTCCAGGCAAGAGTACTGGAGTGGGGTGCCATTGCCTTCACACTGAGCATGTGTAGTTGAGAACTACACATTGCGCATGTGTAGTTGAGAAAATATGTATAAATGTTGTGTGATAAAATTTAATAACAGATAATGCATGTAGGAAATAACCAGGGACCAAGTCTTATATTAAGTTCCTTACTAGCAATATCATATTTAATTCTCACAACTCAATCCAGTAAACTGACATTATTTTAATGTTCTTAATTTAGAGGAGATGGTATGAACGTACATACTTGATAAGTGATCTGTGCAGTATTACACAGCTACTAGGTACTGAAACTGGTACTAAAATCTTGCTCTGACCCTAAAATCAATGTTCTTAACTGGTGTGTAAAGGTGAGTGTGTGAGAAATTGTATAGCTGATGATGAAAATGTGAAATGTTACACACATCCCAAAGAGTAGGTGCAACTATATTGATGCAACTTCCTATGGGGATCTCAAAATTGATCCTTTTCCTCAGGAATAGCATTTGGTCAAAGGCACTGAGGAACTAGGCAAAGAACTCCTTACCAGTAAACTACATCAGGAGTGAATGACAGGATATCAGGCTGATGCTAAGAGGCAGTCTCTTCCCACTCAATAAGCACTGAGTTCTGCTGATGTGTGCTGCTCTGGAAAGGAGATGCTAGTGCCAATAAAATGTATTTCTGTATCTCAGTATTCAGTCCCTTGCCACAAGCCACGGCCAGAAGATAGGTAGTCCTGTGAAATTTCTGGGCAAACTCTGATTGACCTCCAGTCCTTCACATGTCAAGTGAATAGGAGGGTGGACAAAAAATTTGGCAGAAAGAATGAGTAACGGTTTGAAGATAGGACTAACTTCAGCTTTATGGAAGAGGGAGGCACTTAATGGATAGACATAGTATTTGTATGTTTTCAAGCAGCGAATCTGTGGTGGCCTCATTCCTTGCTTGTTGGCTTGCTTGCTAAGTTGCTCAGTCATGTCTGACTCTTTGTGACCCCATGGACTGTAGCCCACCAGGCTCCTCTGTCCATAGGATTCTCTAGGCAAGAATACTGGAGTGGGTTGCCATTTCCTTCTCCAGGGGATCTTCCTGACCCAGGGATTGAACCTGTATCTCTTATGTCTATTGCATTGGTAGGTGGGTTCTTTACCACTAACACCACCTGGGAAGCCCTCCTTCCTTAATACAGATTAAAACAGTTTTACTAGCTCATGAATAGTTCTGCCTTCTCATGGTATAAGACCCATCTCTCTATGTACTGCATTCATGTTCCTTCCTGTCTTTCCTCCCACTCAGGGCCAGAACCTGAGGTAATGGCAGATATTTAGAGAGCCTGACCTACCAAGTATTTTATCCAGTGTTCTCATATCTGGTGGATATGTTTGCTATAAAAGTACCCTGGTTGTGCAAGTCCAGTGTGTATCCAAAGATCTATAGCCTGATAGACCAGAGACTCCTGCTGGTAAAGATCCTGAGATCACATTCCTCTGCACCTTACCTATTTCTTTTGCATCTCAAGGCTCCAAGGGATTGATTCATTAGTTTACTTTTAAATTCATATTTGTTTAATATTAATGTGTTTGCAAATCATTGTCATAGGCACTTGTTATTTTCATAAAGGACAGAGTATCGAGTTTTGGAAAATTGCAGTGTGGTAGAGAAAAGTCTCAAGGTGTAAGGGGTTTGTGCCCTGGAAACAAATGTCATTGACTAGACATTTGACCTAGACCCTTGACCTCAATGAAATCCTGAACTTTGAAATCAGCAGATAAAGATTGGGGAATGGGCATAGTCACAAGAGGGAAAAGTCAGGCAAAGTGTGAGAGCAATTACTGTGAGCTTGGGGAGAAAGTAGCTGAGTATGTCTCAGACGTAGTATACCAGTTATGAGGGTCAAAAGAGATGAGGCTAGGGCAATAGGTAGGGGTCAAATTAGAGAAAGCCTATGTGTAGTAACAAAAACTCTTTCCTTTTTTATCTAAAAGCAATTAGAGAGTCATTAAGGAATTATCCAAGAATTACTTTTGATTTTTAATTTCCACAGACTCTACTCTGAAGAAACTGTGGTGGATTATTGGACTATGAGCAATAAATCTCCTCAATATTGATTCCTCAAACTTCCTCTGACATGTCCTATGCATTTCACTTCAGGCAGAAAAAAATGTCTTTGTGCTGTGAGTGTCTAAGTAAAAAGACCTGAAACCAGCAAAGGAGACACTATCAGTCCATGTTCATGGACAAAGGAGTTAGGCATGACATGGAGAGTGACATTCAAGTATTTCATCAGGTGAGGAAGTTACAGAGAGGAGTGCACTTTGATCCTGGGATATTTTCATAACAAATATAAAAAATTTTTTGATGAAAAAGTATGTTTCACATTGGAAAATGACTTCATACTAACAGAGATTATTTTATGAGTCTCATTCCCAGGAAAGACTGATTCATTAACTTATACTGGTCTCCTCTTCAATGTCATAGTCACCTTCATTATTTGTGATGACTTCCTGCCTCTCAGAGCTCTTAGTCATGCTGGGGAGAAATATCACTCTGGTGAGTGAGTTCGTCCTGGTGGGCTTCCCCACCGCCCCCTGGCTGCAGATCCTGCTCTTCTCCCTCTTCCTTGTGGCCTACTTGCTGGTGGTAGTAGAGAATCTTGTCATCATGCTCACTGTCTGGGTCACTGGCTCCCTCCATAAGCCCATGTACTATTTCCTGAGTAGCCTGTCCTTCCTGGAGGTCTGGTATGTCTCTGTCACAGTCCCCAAGATGCTGGATGGATTCCTCCTGCAGAGACGGCGCATCTCCTTCACAGGCTGCATGACCCAGCTGTACTTCTTCATCTCGCTTGCCTGCACGGAGTGTGTACTTCTGGCAGCCATGGCCTATGACCGCTATGTGGCCATCTGCCACCCTCTCAGATACCCAGTCATCATGACCACATGTTATTGTGTGCAGCTGGTGGCTTTTTCCTATATGAGTGGTTTCATGGTCTCTGTAATCAAGGTGTATTTTATTTCACATGTCACTTTCTGTGGCTCCAATGTCATGAACCACTTTTTCTGTGACATCTCACCAATCCTCAAACTGGCCTGCAAAGACATGTCCACAGCTGAGCTCGTGGACTTTGCTTTGGCTATTGTCATTCTTGTCTTCCCTCTCACCACTACCATCCTCTCCTACGTCTACATTGTCTCCACCATTCTGCGTATACCCTCCACCCAGGGAAGGAAGAAGGCCTTCTCCACCTGTGCATCCCACCTCATGGTAGTCATAATTTATTACACAGCCATGATTTTCATGTATGTTCGGCCCAGAGCTATTGCTTCATTTAACTCCAACAAACTAATCTCAGCTGTGTATGCCGTCCTCACGCCCATGCTAAATCCATTCATCTACTGTCTGAGGAACCAGGAAGTCAAGAATGCTATCAAAAAGACAGTGGGTGTTGGCCAGTGCTTGCTGCTCAGCTGAGGCCTGCTGCCTTGAGGAGGAGACTGATTCAGCAAGGAAGTCATTCCCAAGACACTTCGAATGGTTGTGCATGCTTACTTGCTCTATAGATCTAGATTCTTAAAGTAATCAAAGCGTTTGAAGACGGAAAAAATTATAAACAAACAAAACACAGTATTTACTGCTTTAATCTTTCATTGATGTTGTTTGGTCACTCAATCTTGTCTCTTTGTGACCCATGGACTGCAGTAGTCCAGGCTTCCCTGTTCTTCACCATCTCCCGGAGCTGCTCAAACTCATATCCACTGAGTTGGTGATGCCATCGATTCATCTTGTCCTCTGTCATCCCCTTCTCCTCCTGCTTCCAATCTTTCTGAGCATCAGGGTCTTTTCTAATAAGTTGGCCCTTCACGTAAGGTCGCCAAAGTATTGGAGCTTCAGCTTCAGCATCAGTCCTTCTAATGAATATTTGGGATTTATTTCCTTTAGGATGGACTGGTTGGATCTCCTTGCAGTCCAAGGGACTCTCAAGAGTCTTCTCCAACACCACAGTTCAAAAGCATCAATTCGTCGTTCAGCTCTCTTCATGGTCCAAGTCTCACATCCATACGTGACTACTGGAAAAACCATAGCTCTGACTAGATGGACATTTGTCAGCAAAGTAACATTTCTCCTTTTTAACACTTTGTCTAAGTTTGTCATAGCTTTTCTTCCAAGGATCAACTGTTTTTTAATTTTGTGGCTGCAGTCACCATATGCAATGATTTTGGAGTCTGTCACTGTTTCTGTTGTTACGCCATATTTGCCATGAAGTGATGGAACCAGATGTCATCATCTTAGTTTTTTGAATGTTGAGTTTTAAGCCAGCTTTTTCACTCTCTTCTTTCACTTTCAACAGAGGCTCTTTAGTTTCTCTTCACTTTCTGCCACAAGGGTATTGTCACCCTCATATCTGAAGTTTTTGATATTTCTTCCAGCAATCTTGATTTCAGCTTGTGCTACATCCTGCCTGGCATTTTGCATAATGTACTCTGCATATAAATTAAATAGGTGACAATATACAGCCGTGATGTACCCTTTTCCTAATTTTGAACCAGTTGATTGTTCCATGTCTAGTTCTAACTCTTGCTTCTTGAACTCCACACAGATTTCTCAGGAGGCAGGTCAGGTGGTATGGTATTCCCATCTCTTGAAGAATTTTCCACAGTTTGTTGTGATCCACACAAAGGCTTTAGCATAGTCAATGAAGGAGAAGTAGATGTTGTTATGGAATTCTCTTGCTTCGTCTATGATTCAATGGATGTTGGCAATTTGATCTCTGATTCCTCTATCTTTTGTAAATCCAGCTTGAACATCTGGAAGTTTAAGAACTAAGGTTCACATACTGTTGAAACCTGGGTTGGAGAATTTTGAGCATTACTTTGCTAGTGTGTGAAATAAGTGCAATTGTGTGGTAGTTTAAACATTTTTTGGCATAGCCCTTCTTTGGGATTGAAATAAAAACTGACCTTTTCCAATCCTGTGGCCACTGCTGAGTTTTCCATATTTGTTGGCATATTGAGTGCAGCACTTTCACAGCATCATCTTTTAGGATTTGAAATAGCTCAGCTGGAATTCCATTACCTCTACTAGCTTTGTTCGTAGTGATGCTTCCTAAGGCCCACTTGACTTCACATTCCAGGATGTCTAACTCTAGGTGAGTGATCACGTCATCATGGTTATCTGGGACATGAAGATTTTTTTGTATAGTTCTTCTGTGTATCCTTGCCACCTCTTCTTAACATCTTTTGCTTCTATTAGTTACATACCATTTCTGTCCATTGTTGTGCTCACCTTTGCATGAAATGTTCCCTTGGTATCTCTAGTTTTCTTGAAGAGATCTCTAATCTTTTCCATTCTATTGTTTTCCCTTATTTCTTTGCATTGTTCACTCAGGAAGGCTTTCTTATCTCTCACTGCTATTCTTTGGAATGTTGCATTCAGATGGGTATATCTTTCCTTTTTTCCTTTGCCTTTTGGTTTTCTTTTCTCAGAGATTTGTAAGGCCTCCTCAGACAGTCATTTTGCCTTTTTGTATTTCTCTTTCTTGGGGATGGTTTTGATCACCACCTGCTATACAATGTCATGAACCTCTGTCCCTAGTTTCAGGCACCCTATCAGAGCTAATATCTTGAATCTATTTGTCACTTTCACTATATAACCTTTAATCTTTGAGTGTATTTAATATGCACTGTATATGACAATGAAGTGAAGTGAAGAAGTGAAGTTGCTCAGTCATGTCTGACTCTTTGCAACCCCGTGGACTGTAGCCTACCAGGCTTCTCTGTCCATGGGATTCTCTAGGCAAGAATACTGGAGTGGGTTACCATTTCCTTCTCCAGGGGATCTTCCCGACCCAGGGATCGAACCCGGGTCTCCCGCATCAGAGGCAAACGCTTTAACCTCTGAGCCACCAGGGAAGCCCATGTATTCCTAAAATTAGAGAGCAACAGTAAATACTAACATGTGAAATGTTAACCCTTTACACAAGGTATCTATTTTTTCTCAAAATGCCTCCATGAGTTAGTTATGGTTAGATACTTGATTTTAAATATCAGAAAAGTGAAGCATACACAGAGAGATTTAAATAAGTTACCTGAAATTGTGTACCTAATAAATATCAAAATCATTATTTGAACCCAAAGAATCTAGCTTTTAACCACCGTGTTAAGTAATATATAAGTCTGTGATCATAATTCTCAGAGAGACTTTTGTCAACAACATTGGTGTCTCGATCAAGCAATTCAGTACATAAGATTTGTAAATGTGATGAAAAGATATGATGCTATGGTAGTGATGGTGATGATAGTGGTCTTTGCAATTATATTGTGTTACTGTATCAACTACCATTGATAACAACAATAATTTTGAGCATTACTCAGTTCTCATCCATGTTTGAAAGTAAAAAAAGTAAAAGTGTTAGTCACTCAGTTGTGTCCAAATCTTTGTAACCCCATGGATTGTAGCCCACCAGGCTCCTCTGTCCATGGAATTCTCCAGGCAAGAATACTGGAGTAGGTAGCTATTCCTTTCTCCAGGGGATCTTCCTGACCAAGGGATTGAGCCCAAGTCTCCTGCATTGTAAGCAGATTCTTTACTGTCTGAGCTACTAGGAAAACCCTTCAAGGACTATAAGAGCTTATTTCTTATTACAGGAATGGGATCAGTAGTTTCATGAGAGATGAAAGAATAAGTATTAATGCAACTTTTGCAGTTGATATGTATCTCTTGAGACACTCCCTTTTGAGCTCTTGGATTCTTGTGGCCTTTCATGCTATATATGACTATTATAAGCAAACTAAGAATAGCATTACAACAGTATATGCTTGAGCTGAAACCCTCAATACATCAATATAACATGTTCTTACATACTATAGGTGAAAACAAATACAAATATTCTAAGGCAAATGCAAGTGTTATATATCATCATGGGACCTGCTGACTAGATAAGAAAATATAGAATACCAAGAAGAATGCCACAAAATTGATCAAGCTGAGGTTAAAATATGAAAACAATAATCAGAAAAAGCTATTATGACTCCACATTTTGTTCATTTAAAGTTGGAGTCTAAAAACTGTCTCTTAGTTTTGATCTAAGCCCCTTGAATATATTATTCAACATTCTTGTATTAATCTTTTAATAATAATAATAATAATCTATTGCTTTTGAAATGTTTCTCTACCATTTAGCAATTCTTAATTTGAATTAAATAGTATCTACTCATTCTAGTTTTTTTTAAAACTTTTTATTTTATACTGGAGTATAGTTGATTAATATAGTGCTAGCCTCAGTTCAGTTCAGTTCAGTCACTCAGTCGTGTCTGATTCTTTGCGACCCAGCGAATTGCAGCACACCAGGCTTCCCTGTCCATCACCAGCTCCTGGAGTTCACTCAGACTCACGTCCATCGAGTCAGTGATGCCACCCAGCCATCTCATCCTCTGTTGTCCCCTTCTCCTCCTTCCCCCAATCCCTCCCAGCATCAAAGCCTTTTCCAATGAGTCAACTTTTCACATGAGGTGGCCAAAGTACTGGAGTTTCAGCTTTAGCATCATTCCTTTCAATGAATATCCAGGACCGATCTCCTTTAGAATGGACTGGTTGGATCTCCTTGCAGTCCAAGGGACTCTCAAGAGTCTTCTACAACATCACAGTTCAAAAGCATCAATTCTTCGGCTCTCAGCCTTCTTCACAGTCCAACTCTCACATCCATACATGACCACAGGAAAAACCATAGCCTTGACTAGATGGACCTTAGTCGGCAAAGTAATGTCTCTGCTTTTGAATATGCTATCTAGGTTGGTCATAACTTTTCTTCCAAGGAGTAAGCGTCTTTTAATTTCACGGCTGCAGTCACCATCTGCAGTGATTTTGGAGCCCCAAAAAATAAACTCTGACACTGTTTCCACTGTTTCTTCATCTATTTCCCATGAAGTCATGGGACCAGATGCCATGATCTTCGTTTTCTGAATGTTGAGCTTTAAGCCAACTTTTTCACTCTCCACTTTCATCAAGAGACTTTTTAGTTCCTCTTCACTTTCTGCCATAAAGGTGGTATCATCTGCATATCTGAGGTTATTGATATTTCTCCCAGAAATCTTGATTCCAGCTTGTGCTTCTTCCAGCCCAGTGTTTCTCATGATGTACTCTGCATAGAAGCTAAATAAGCAGGGTGACAATATACAGCCTAGACATACTCCTTTTCCTATTTGGAACCAGTCTGTTGTTCCACGTCCAGTTCTAACTGTTGCTTCCTGACCTGCATATAGGTTTCTCAAGAGGCAGGTCAGGCTGTCTGGTATTCCCAACTCTTTCAGAATTGTCCACAGTTTATTGTGATCCACACAGTCAAAGGCTTTGGCATAGTCAATAAAGTAGAAATAGATGTTTTTCTGAAACTCTCTTGCTTTTTTGATGATCCAGTGGATCTTGGCAATTTGGTCTCTGGTTCCTCTGCCTTTTCTGAAACCACCTTGAACAAATGGAAGTTCACAGTTCACGTATTGCTGAAGCCTGGCTTGGAGAATTTTGAGCATTACTTTACTAGCATGTGAGATGAGTGCAATTGTGTGGTAGTTGGAGCATTCTTTGGCATTGCCTTTCTTTGGAATTGGAATGAAAACTGACCTTTTCCAGTCTTGTGGCCACAGGTGTATAGCAAAGAGATATAGCCACACATGTGCCTGTATCCATTATTTCACAAGCTCCCTTCTGATCTAGTTTGCCACATAATGTTGAACAGAGTTCCCTGTGCATTTATTATTTTAGAATCACTCTACCATTCATGAAGTTGAATAATGTCCGACATTTTTGCCACCTGAACCAAATCAGCCTTATTTTTACTGATCTCTAGTATGAAACATCCATTCTGATATTAGTCCCTGTGGCACACTCAATAACTACAATATACTCATCTTTCTTAACTTCATTCATTCATTATTTCTTGTGCCCCTATTTCTTGCCAAGCTCTGTGATAGACTACAGTGGATAACAACTACCAAAAAAACACAGATTCTTCCTTCTAATAGCTCAGAGATGACTGAGGAAGATAAAGGCACAATTGCCTCCAGTGTTAAGTGTGATGATATGAATACAGGGTTCTTTGGAAACAAATAATAGTTAGACCTAGGATGATCAGAGAAAATATTCCAGTAAAAGTAGCATTTAGGCTAACACTTGCAGGAATTAGATAGATGAAAATGGTGGACAGTAATAAAGATGAGGGCTTGCAAAGATGGAAAACGGCAAGAGTCAAGACAGATACCAACACACTGAAAACCCTGAAAGATGACTAATGCAAAGTGACATAATGAAGAAAGGGGTCATGAGAGGAAGAAGATTCATGTTCACCAACCCAAATTTTACTAACTTGTGAATTCTTCTTACCAATAGGTTTGTGGATATACAGTAAGTTCTACAGAGGTATTTTCAGTCTCTGCAAGTACTAGATCTTCAGCTTGTTGCATTTTTATCAGGCGAATGGCAGTCACTTACACAGTGAAGCAGGGACAAGGGGCATTGTCTTTCAATATTCAGCCTCGACCAGAGCACCTCTTCATTTTGAATGACAGATGGCAGTTTGTGCTTGACTGTGAGTATATTGTGAGTTTCTCTAGTGCAGAAATTAACCTTATTCATCCTTGAAGCTATAACACCAGCCTCAGCACTTGACACTGTAGATAGATACTTGACTGTCTGTTTCCCAGGTTTAAGCTAGTTTACTGCACAGAACTACTTTTTCACTTTTCCCCTTTTAGGTTGCATTTCTTGTCTTATCACAGTAAATTAGACTATAAGATTTGTAGAAGAATTTCCCCAATATATTTTACCAGTTGCTTCTATTTCACACACTCAGGTTTACTATCTTCTAATAAATAGCATAATCAGCCTTTTAAAACAGACTCACTGGCAATTGGGTAAGTGGAAAAATATTGGGAAAGTACATGATCTTGTGAGGCAAATATTCAGCTTGAGACTACAGCATTATCAGTAGTTAAATTTGTAGCTTTCGCAGCAAATTAGAATTTTTATTTCTTTGAGCTTCAGTTTCCTCATCTGTTGAAAGTAGATCATAATATTTACCTCCAAAGTTGATATTAAATGAAAATGGATATATGTGAAGACATCTGGTACAGCATTTGACACATACTAGAGGAGAAGGGGACGACAGAGGATGAGATGGCTGGATGGCATCACTGATTCGACGGACGCGAATCTGAGTGAACTCCGGGTGTTGGTGATGGACAGGGAGGCCTGGCGTGCTGCGATTTATGGGGTCACAAAGAGTCAGACACGACTGAGCGACTGAACTGAACTGAACTGATTCTACATTATCCAACAAAATACAAGGCACAGGATTTCTCATAATATCTTTAAAACTCAACTGGAACTGCAAATCATCTATGACAGTTTTTCTGTTTCTTCCAGCTTCCTGCTTGTGCTGACTTGTCTCCACACCTATCAGGAAGAAATGACTCTAGTTGTGTGTAACTTGTGTTCAGAGTGATGATATCTTGGTTGTAACACTTTTTAGACTCTATCTTATACTGATAATGATTCAAATATACATCTTATTTAAAACACTAGATTATAAGTTTCTTTATGTCTCACAGTTAGTAAAAGTTACTATCATACATTCAGTGATCAATAGATATATGAGGAATAAATCCCTGTCTGAACGTCAGACTTCCAACTGATAGCCACAGTGCCCATAATTTCCGCATTGTTTGGCTTAGTTCCAATTTTTAAACACTCTATTCTCTCCAACTCCTCTAATTTTTAGATTGAAGCAAACATCATGTCTTTTTTCATACCCATTTCAATATTTTCTAACATGTTAAGGCTGGAAAGCTTAAAATTACAGACCTCAGGTTTTTATTAATATTTAGGTTCCTGTATGGTGCATTTATATAACACTTTGATTCACACATAAATCACAAGCAGAAGGAGTCAGTGTGTGGGACATTCATTTAGCTGGTGTGGCTTATGGCCAAAGTTCTGCAGGCAACAGATCTGGTTCATGAGCCATAGAGAGGAAGCAGCTGCAACAGCAGCAGTTTTCTGTATTGTGTCTGAGACAAGGTGGTTGTGGAGGCTCAAAGTTGTTTCTGGGGTTCATCCTAAACTCCTGAACTCCAGCCTTCTCAATGACTTTACAATAATCAAATTCTCTTTCTGTTTAAGCTACCTAAGATAAATTTGATTACCTGTAACACAACATTGACTGATACAATCACTCCCTGGGGAAATTTTTATTTGTTATGAGCCTTCATTTTCTTGTTTGGAAATTGGGAATATTAGTAATATTTTATAGAGTTGTTGAAAGTGTTAAATTAGATAACATGTATGTGAAGTCTTTAGAACATAGCAGGCACACACAGAGTATTAATGTTAGCTTCTACAGAGAGTTGTTGCTTTTTTGCATTCACAGATGTCTGTACAACCCTACGACAGCAGTCCTTGCACTTTAAAAATAGAGATGTCCTTAATCATTTGATTAACTGGGGTGTTTCAGGTTAAGAGAATTAAAATTTAGAATAATTCAAAGATTTATGGCTTGAGAGACTGAATAGATAACTTTACTATTTCCTGAAGTATCTGGAATTATCCTAGAACTCCAGTGTTTCAGCTACTGATAAATCTGAATCAGTAAATCTGATGAGTATTGAGAAGCAGAATTCTTTTTAAGCATACATGTAAAAATATGACATAAACCTATATTAAGTGAATAATATAAACACAGTAGTAAGTAAATACTTACCTATTGGATTTTATAATTATTTCACCTAGTTTTATTTTTACTAAAGGGTATTAATAAATTGATATACTATTTAAACTTTCTCTTTGTTTTTATAAAAATAAAATTTTAAAAATTTCTCTTTGTTCTGGTTCATTAATTTTAGCCCAGAAAATATGATTTCATGAATGTTTTATAGATGACACCAAAATTCTACCTATAACTATATTTATGTTTGTTAATCTTATTTCTAATAGAAAAGCATTTAACAGGAAGTTGAGAAAACCTCCATATATTGGACAGTATTCCAGCAAATTTGGAAAACTCAGCAGTGGCCACAGGACTGGAAAAGGTCAGTTTTCATTCCAATCCCTAAGAAAGGCAATGCCAAAGAATGCTCAAACTACCACACAATTGCACTCATCTCACACACTAGTAAAGTAATGCTCAAAATTCTCCAAGCCAGGCTTCAGCAATACATGAATCATGAACTTCCAGATGTTCAAGCTGGATTTAGAAAAGGCAGAGGAACCAGAGATCAAATTGCCAACATCCTCTGGATCATGGAAAAAGCAAGAGTTCCAGAAAAACATCTATTTCTGCTTTATTGACTATGCCAAAGCCTTTGACTGTGTGGATCACAATCAACTGTGGAAAATTCTGAAAGAGATGGGAATACCAGACCACCTAACCTGCCTCTTGAGAAATCTGTATGCAGGTCAGGAAGCAACAGTTAGAACTGGACTTGGAACAACAGACTGGTTCCAAATAGGAAAAGGAGTACGTCAAGGCTGTATATTGTCACTCTGCTTATTTAACTTCTATGCAGAGTACATCATGAGAAATGCTGGACTGGAAGAAACACAAGCTGGAATCAAGATTGC
>SJYT01080182.1:156839-214921 GCA_006410635.1 Cephalophus harveyi | reverse complement strand
GTTCCCCCAGTGTGTGTGTGTGTGTGTGTGTGTGTGTGTGTGTGTGTGCACGTACAGTCTCTCAGTCATGTCCAACTCTTTGTGACCACCTGGTCCGTAGCCTTCTAGGCTTCTCTATGGAATTTTCCAGACAAGAACTGGAGTGGATTGCCATTTCCTACTCCAGGGGATATTCCTGACCCAGGGAACCACTGTCTAATCATGGCCCATAAGATCTTATCATTCTAATGGTAACAGAGTCATGGAAAGGTTAAATGGAGACACCGAAACAGAAGGTTTTAATCTAAGGTTTAGGACAGAGGTGCCCTCAGCTGCCTGATCCATGTGCCTTTTGCCTTGTCTCTTCCTTCCTTTGCTTTAGAACCTTGCTAATTATCTTCTTGGATCTCTAAGAATGGATACTTCTCCTTCCACATCTCTTCCTCAGATTATCCTCAAAAACTAACATGAGACTTGAAGGAGAACAATGTAAAGCAATTCAAAAAGAAGAGCCAAGACAAAAGAAGTTAAAAGTTAAAGAGCCAAAATTACCTACTGGCTCAGCTGGTAAAGAATCCATGTGCAATGCAGGAGACCCCAATTCGACTCCTGGATCGGGAAGATCTGATGGAGAAGGGATAGGGTACCCACTCCAGTATTCTTGGGCTTCCCTTGTGGCTCAGCTGGTAAAGAATCTGTCTACAGTGTGAGAGACCTTGGTTCGATCCCTGAGTTGGGAAGATCCCCTGGAGAAGGGAAAGGCTTCCTGCTCCAGTATTCTGGCCTGGAGAATTCCATGAACTGTATAGTTCATGGGGTTGCAAAGAGTCAGATGTGATCGAGCAACTTAAAAAAAAAAAAAAAAAATTTGCTTTACCAACCAACACTTGATTCCCTAGCCCTGTGTGCAGCTGCTTCTCTGTGATGTTCAGGGGTACTTTTCTCTTGAGCGGGGTAAGTGGAGGTGGAGAGAAAGTTCTCTTTGGCACTTAGTGTGTGCTGTTAACTCTGTTAAATACTCTTTTGGGGGGTATTTTGATCCTTTCACCAGCATCCCCTTTGAAAAATATTAATGCCTTAAAGTATAGGTCATGAGTAATAGTTACTTCCCAGACAACCAGAGAGTGGAAGAAAATCAAGCTTTAGAACTAAGATTAGGATAAATCACCAGATTGATATTCCATAAAACTGTTACTATTCTGTTTCTCCAACTGATAATCACTCTGTCTAGTGGCTCTAGGAGGTCACTAGGGAAATTTCTTTAACTTCTTCATTATTGCTCTTGAAAATCCTATAGTATTTGTGAACCAAATCCCCAAGGATGTGTCTTTTAAAGAACAGTTGCCTCTACTGAGCAGTTGGCTCATTGCGTCCTGGAATTGTTCAGCTCTAGGTTCTGCCTGAATGACGACTGTGGGAAGAGTCAACATATAAAACCAGCCGAAGTTCAGTGGCAGAGAAACAGAACAAGAGCAAGAAGAGGGGAGTAGGAAGAGGTATACATTGAATAGATACAGAGAAAAAGCATATAAAACAGAAAAAAAAATCTCTCCCACCTTGGGCTCTTACCATCCAAAAGGGGTATCTAACAGGCCCTGAAGTTACTTTTGAAGTTTGGACTTAAAAGTTTTGTCACATATATGTATTAAGTTGATTTTGCTTTTTCTTTGAGTAAACAGAAGAAAAAATTTTCCATTTCCCTAGTCCATCTGGACCCTAGTATCTTTCCCAAGTGAGGAGATGGAACTCTTGAGTTTCATAGAGAAGCAATTTTCAAGGATTTAGATTAGGTTATTCCAAAACTTCTCCTTTATTTCCCTTCCCTTCCCCCTTTCCCTTTTTATCCCCTAACTTCAAGTCCTTTCAGGTGAAGAGGCAAAGACTCACAGGGGTGGCACAAGTGATTTTCACCAAACACCTCTCTACTGGTCAGAGTACTGAACAACTGAACCAAGATCTCCAAGCTAGACTTGACCAAGATGACCTACTTCACTTGCGTTCCTAAAGCAAAAAAATGGAGTGCACCATGGTGAGACATCTGATCTTAATAAACATCAAAAATTTATTTGCTTATTTAGTGACAACCATGCTTCAGGAACTAAGCTAGACATCTAGAGATAAAAAGATGACCAAGCTGAAAATAGCATAAGAGTGGTATTTTCAAGGCACTCATAAATCTAGTAGTGGTGGTAAGTAAGCAAAATGATACATGTTACCATGATACGATGCTCTTTAGTTCAAAATGTTACAAAACCAGAGAGCTGGAGTGATGGACAGGAGGTGGGGATAGCAAGGGGTGGTTAGGCATAGTTTGATAGGGAGGATGAATCTGAGTAGGCATTTACCAGGTAGCAAGATTTAGAATGAATTTCAGGTAGAAGATAGAGTATGTGCAACTACATAGAGTCTTGAAGGAGGATGTTGCACTAAAACACATCCAATTCTTCAGTGGAGCTTGAGATTGGATTGAGTAGCTGAGAAAGAATATTAAGAATGTGGGGGTCAGAGCCTGAGGAACTTGTTATGCAGTGTAAGGAGTTCAGTTGTACAGTATGGTCACTGAAGGATTTGAACTGGAGAATCACTTGTTTATGCTTATATTTTAGTAAGATCACTCGGTCTGGAGGCAGGATACTACTTAGTATCTTTATGTGTTGTCGTATATAGGCAAAAGCCCCTGTGTGTTCCCAGTCCTTTGGAGTCTAAGCCTACTTTATCTCTTCTGAAACCTGAACTTTTAATTTTCCTTTCCATTTACCTTCCCCCTGAATTGCACAAACCACCTCCCTCTATTTACAATATTCCTCTTGTTCTCATCTAACTTCTTCTTCCTTCTTGAGAAAATCTTTTTCCCATCTGTAGTATCTTCTAAGTAATACATATCAATCCATTTCTTTGATTCAGTAGGTGAGTCCATCCTTCTTTCTGAGCCAACATTCTTTTCCTAACAAAGACTTTCAGCTAGGAAATGGTGACTCAGTGAAACATGCCAGGTCAGTGGCTGGATTAGAGGTTAATATAGAGTGGGGAGAGGTCACATTGATGTAGATACATATAAGGGTCAATGAGGGTTGGGGGAAAGATCATCATGAGTATTAGGATGTCTGGAATATTACATGGACTTAGGAGGCATGTTGCTCAAGACAAGAAAATTAGACAAACCAGATTTTGGAACTTTAGACTGATCTCTAAAAGCTCACATGGAGTGGAAAGGCTAAATTCAAAAGTGAGGAATTTGTGCAAGAAAAACTTGATTGAAAAGGAAATCGATGTCGGTATGGTCAAGACCAGGGATCAGGAGAATGGGTGGTACAGAAAGTGGGAAAGAGCAGACTAGGGATGCACAAAATTGGGGACATTAACTGGGGGTGTGGCAGTGGGAAGAGAGGAAGGAAACAATAATTAAAGAAAGAGGAATGCTGTAGAGTAGAAAGAGTATAGACTTTGGAGGCCTACAGTGTTAGGTTTATAATTCCATCTCCACCACCTTTTACTTGTATGAATTTAGCAAAGTTTTTTACCTAGTATCTGTAATGGGAAACCAATAATATCTATTAGGTTGTTGTGAGAACTGAGTGAGATGAAGTATAGGAAAGCCTGAGTACAAATTCTGCCATATAATAGACACCCAGTAAAGGGTGAATATTTTAATTATTGGACAGGTTATACAGGCAAAGGCAAGGATGAGGAGTGAAGACGATAAAGGCCAAGTAGGAAAACTGCGTGAGCATTCAGCAGGGAGAAAGCGTAGGACAGTAGTCTCATGTGGGACTCGTGTGTGCTCAGAATGGTGGGTGTATGCAGAGATCTTGGTCATGCCAGAGGCAATACTGTACTGGCTCAAAGTTTTAAGAATAAAATGTGGATCTTAAAAATCAAGGGAGTTCATAGACCTAGAGATGGTCATGCTAAGTGAGGTAAGCCAGACAGAGAAAGATAAATACGATATCGTTTATATGTGGAATCTAAGGAAAAAAGAATGGTACAAATGACCTTATATACACATCAGAAATAGAGTCACAGACAGAGAAAACAAATTTATGGTTACCAAAAGGGGAAGGGGAGGAAGGGATTAATTAGGAGTTTGGGATTAACATATACACATTACTAAAGGTAAAATAGATAACCAACAAAGACCTACTGCACAGCACAGCACAGGAAACTATACTCAGGAACTAAACTAAACTATACACAGGAATCTATAACTATATAGGTTATTTTGTAATAACCTATAACTACATAGGTTATTTTGTAATAACCTGTAACTACATAGGTTATTTTGTAATAACCTGTAACTACATAGGTTATTTTGTAATAACCTGTAACTACATAGGTTATTTTGTAATAACCTGTAACTATATAGGTTATTTTGTAATAACCTGTAACTATATAGGTTATTTTGTAATAACCTGTAACTATATAGGTTATTTTGTAATAACCTATAAGGGGAAATAATCTGAAAAAATAGATATATCTGTATATATAACTGAATCTTTTTGCTGCGGAGTGAATTATCAACTTGAAATGACCATAACACTGAAAATCTACTATACTTCAATAAAAAAATAAATATTTACTATCTTTTAAAAAAAATAAAGAGGGTTCAGGCTAATGTTAGAGAATATGTAAATGGAACACATTTTGTTTTCCATATGATGTCAGTGAGACAGGAAGTACTCTGTCAGAAACAAGGAGAAATACTGCATGACATCCCTTATATGCAGAATCTAAAAAAAATGAATACAAATGAACATATTTACAAAGGAGAAACAGACTCACAGAGAACAAACTTATGATTACAGGGGTGGGGGGAAGATGTGGGGAAGGGATAGCTAGGGAGTTTAGGATGGACATGTACACATTGCTATATTTAAAATGGATAACCAACAGAACCTGCTGTATACAGCACAGGGAACTCTGCTCGATGTCATGTGGCAGTCTGGATGGGGGGAGAGTTGAGGGGAGAATAGATACATCTATATGTATGACTGAGCCCCTTCACTGTCCACTTGAAACTTATCAGAACATTGTTAATCAGTTGTATTCAAATATAAAATAAAAAGTAAAAAAAAAAGAGGTACTCTGTCAGATGTTATAGGATTCAGCGTATCAGAAATGGGGAGAACTAGTAGGTATAGGAAACAGTGAGGAGTAACTGTCTATAACCTCATCTTCCAGCCTTGTCTTGATCCATTTCTTCCTTCCAGGCTATCAGTGCTTTCTAGTCAAAACGCAACTCATCCCATCCATCACCAACGTTTTAATGCTTTATTCTGTGCCTTTGCATTTGCTTTTTGCTCTCTTTGGTATTTCTCCTTCCCTTCAAAATTCTATGATGTTTCATTTCAGTTAAAATGGCACTTTTTAATGACATCTTTCCGGGTTCTTTTAACAAAGAATTATTCTACCCTGGATTCCTAATAACTCAGTATCCCATCACGATGCTTATTGCATTACATTCTAATCTTCTGACCCCTTCTTTGTCTCCTTTACTAGACAGCTCCAATGTCTATTTGGTGTTTTCAGTGCATGGAACTACTTGACCCATAGTAGAGTTAAAGGTGTGGGGACTACGGTGAGAAGAGTAGGGATTAAGAAACTAAGTAACCTTTTTAAGATGGGAAAAACCTGCATATTACCAGAGAGGTAGTAACAGTAGAAAGAAAAGGTAAGGAAAGAGAGGGCTTGATGGATGGTACAGTGTTCTGAATCAGATACAAAAATATGATCAGAAAAGACGGATTATATTTAGGAAGAAGAATAACTGTTTGACCATTCTTAAAAGTTGTCAGAAATGACTCAGATAAGAAGAACCTGCCAGAAGACTTCTTAAAACATCAGTAAGATTAAGTCAGTCAACTGCTCAGAATTTTCCAAAGTGGCTCCAATCCACACAAAGCAAAGGCCAACGTGATTACAACTGCTTGAAAAGCCCATGGTGACCTGCTCATCATCACCTGTCCTTACTTCTCTGACTTCTCTTCTCTCGCTCACTCTACTCCAACCATACTGGACCTGTTCTCTTTTTTGGAAAACTATTTCATCAGTCAGATGACTTTTAGCTTCTTCGTGACTCTGCTCAATGAGGTTTACCCTGACCATCCTGTATAAAACATGAACCTGCTACAGTGCCACACACTCTTATTTTTACTTACTTTGCTCTGATTTTTCCACAGAATGTGTCAAATCCTACATTTATATCCATATTATATTTATTCAAAGTCTTGAGAAGGACTGTATTTACTGCCTGTATCCCTTCACTAGGATGTAACTTCTTAAGATTAGGAGTTTTTTGCCTTTTTTTTTTTTTCTGTTTTGTTCAGTGAGCTGTTTCAAAAGCATCTAGAACAGTGCCTCCTGGCATGTAATGATGCTCAGTGAATGTCTGTGTAAAGAATTTAATATACAAAAAGAGATAGGATTTCTGACAACAGCTTCCTAAAAAATGAGATGTAGAACAGATAGAGGGACCAGTCTTAGATAAGAAGTAAGGAAAGAATGAACAGAGATGTCAGAGTTTAGCATGATGATTTGGAAGTGGAAAACTAATCTCGTTTGTCTTTATAAGAGGAGAAATTGTCTGCTGAGAGTTGGAGGAGAGAGTGGAATGGCAGATTAGAAATCAAAACCAAGAAATCTTTGGGAAATGTAGACAGTGAATCAATTTAAAACATAGGGTAGGATACCAGCCATTGTCTGTGGTTCAGCTGAGCTACATGACTATAAATTTACGCTGATATCATCTGCCCTCTTTTGTGATTTTTCTCCAGTAGGGCTCACTTGCCCAGGTGCAGACAGAGCCTTGTTGCTTTCTTTGAAGGCCACCGCTGAAGGCAATGTTAAGATCTTCTTCCCAGTGGCTACCTATCTTACTTGTGGCTATAACACAGAGGACTGTAACGGCTTGTTTCCTTATATTATCTTCTCAAGATCCGAATACAGAAATTTGACCTTTTCATCTTTATACTTTCAAAATGCCATGTGGGACCAAGTCTCCAATGAGCGTGAAGTAGATCTTTATCTTTTGTGCTTAGTCGCTCAGTCATGTCCGACTGTTTGTGACCCATGGACTGTAGCTGTCAGGCATCTCTGTCTGTGGGATTTCCCAGGTAAGAATACTAGAGTGGGTAGCCATTCCCTTCTCCAGGGGATCTTCCCCATCTAAAAATAAACCCTGGTCTCCTGCATTGCAGGCAGATTCTTTACCATCTGAGCTACCAGGGAAACCTAGATCTTTATTTTAACCACTAACAATTCTATAATGGAGAAGGTAATGGCACCCCACTCCAATACTCTTGCCTGGAAAATCCCATGGACAGAGGAGCCTGGTAGGCTGCAGTCCATGGGGTCGCGAAGAGTCAGACACGACTGAGCAACTTCACTTTCACTTTTCAACAATTCTATAAATTGTCTGCATCCATAATTTGTTGAATTTTTTAGTATTATAACCTTTTTTTAGGGGAATTAAAGTTTGGTAACTTGAAGTTTACATCAGATTATAAAGTTAATAAGAGAGAAATCGTGGACTAGAATTCAGGTCTTCCAATTATTTGTCCCACTCTTTGGCAGTTTCTTTAATGTTGTAGTACCTCCTGAATACTGGGCTTTCTTTTGTCCATATCAAGTCTCTTGTTATATTACTCTTTTGTGTTCTGTTATTCCTGAAATATCAGACACAAGTGAGTGTGCATTCACATGTAAAAATTCCTTCACAACCTTGTTCTGAAATTGATAGGATTTAAGCTATGTTCTTCCATATGGCTTCATTCTCTTAGGCAAATTGACCTCCCTGAGAGAGTTGTTAAGCTTCATTAAAGGATAATGCTTTTGAGTGGAAAAAGAAGGCAAATTTGAATCCATTTTATTGCAATTTTCCAACACATATAACCAACTACTTTATTAGAGATCTGGGGGGTGTGGGAGGTGGGAGGGTTAGGCTGCAAAGTACATACAAATCAGAAAAAATTACTAAATATTTGCATGTGAGTGCTCAATCGTTCAGTCTGACTCTGCAGCCTCATGGACTGAGACTACTAGGCTCCTCTATCCATGGAATTTTCCAGGCAAGAATACTGGAGTAGGTTGCCATTTCTAATTCCAGGAGATCTTCTCAACCAAACAATGGAACCTGCATCTCCTACATCTCATGCTTAGGAAATTTCAAATCTTATTCTTCTTTCCAGTTCCCTGATTTCTATTGGGCTTCTTAAAGAATATGTTTCTCTTTTAAAATTCATTTAATTTATGATCTCAACCCATTTTTATCTATTCTTTTTTTTCTGTCTCCATTTATGAAGAAAGTGTTTTTAAATTTCCTCAGATTCTATATTGTGCCCTGGGAAGCCCAGGACTCTTTCAAATTGTCAAATCTCCTAACTTCCCACTCCCAAGGTAGCTTCTTAAATGCAACTTGCCCTCAAGTAGTGTCCATAATAAGGAATATCAGAGTCAGGAAGTAGATAGAATTAGCCACTTCTTCCAGAAGTATAAAATAATTGAGCCAGTCTTTGAAGAAGATGTAGATGAATTATACAGATTAATTTGAGATCAACTGTGAACTATTCTAAAAATATGTAACTAGTAGATATGTATCGGAGAAGGCAATGGCACCCCACTCCAGCACTCTTGCCTGGAAAATCCCATGGACGGAGGAGCCTGGTAGGTTGCAGTCCATGGGGTCGCTAGGAGTCGGACACGACTGAGCAACTTCACTTTCACTTTTTACTTTCCTGCATTGGAGAAGGAAATGGCAACCCACTCCAGTGTTCTTGCCTGGAGAATCCCAGGGACGGGGGAGCCTGGTGGGCTGCCATCTATGGGGTCGCACAGAGTCAGACATGACTGAAGTGACTTAGCAGCAGCAGCAGCAGCAGATATGTATATATAATACTACATATGTATAAATGAAACTATTATGTATAGCTATTGCATGTGTAATTATTAGCATTAGTGTTATTAGAAATCATCTAAAACACTAAAATATATTTAATTATTCTAAGAGGGTAAACATTTCTTTATTCAATTTTTTTTAAAGCTGTAGGCCTAAAAATAGGCAGTGAATTATTAAATACTGTTGCCAGTGTCTTCAAAAGACATAGGGCATAGCTGAAGAATAGACCAGAGTTAGCAACTCTTCTGGCCAAGAAGGTCTTCCCTAGTTGATATTCTGTTCTATTTTCTCCAGACTTCAAACTTCCTTGCTTCCTAGACAATCCTTGGCACTTTCTTTAATTGTGATGATTTCCTACCTTATAGCTGCCCCTGAAATCTGTGAATATGATGATAAGGGAAGGATTTCCTCCTAGTACTATCTGGAGGCCTCTTCAGATCCAAAGGCCTGAACCCTGAATCTGACCTCATGATTCTACTTTGAGATTCTTAGCTTTGTGTCTATATTTTATTTGTTTTCAGGTCCTGTTCTGACACCTGATTTTCTGGAGAAGATGCTGTGGCCTCCAGTGACCTATATTATACCCCATGACCAGATTATGACCCTAGGGTTATGTTTAATGTAGCCTGAGGGCCCCTTGCGCCAATGTGAATTCACTCTTCAATCTGGTGCTGCCATCATTAAATCTTTTGTCTTTTGATATCCTAATTATGTGGAAGGAAAATACCACTCATATTAGTGAATTTGTCCTGGTGGGCTTCCCTACTTACCCTTGGCTGCAAGTTCTGCTTTTCTTCCTCTTCCTCATCACCTACCTATTTGTGCTGTTGGAGAATGTAGTCATCATCCTCACTGTATGGGTCACTGGATCCCTGCACAAGCCCATGTATTATTTTCTGGGCACCATGTCCTTTCTGGAGACCTGGTATATATCTGTCACAGTCCCCAAGATGCTGGCTGGATTCCTGCTTTGTCCCAATACCATCTCCTTCTTGGGATGCATGACCCAGCTCTATTTCTTCATGTCACTTGCCTGTACTGAGTGTGTGCTCTTGGCTGCCATGGCCTATGACCGTTATGTGGCTATATGTTGGCCTCTTCGCTATCCGGTTATGATGACCACAGAATTTTGTGTTCAGCTAACCATCATTTCCTGGCTGAGTGGCTTTACTGTCTCCATGGCAAAAGTATACTTCATCTCCCAAGTTTCCTTCTGTGGTAATAATATCTTGAACCATTTTTTCTGTGATGTTTCCCCCATCCTCAAATTGGCCTGCATGGACTCATCTGTGGCAGAGATGGTCGACTTTGTGCTCGCCATCATCATCCTTGTGTTTCCTCTCTCAGCCACTGTCCTTTCCTATGCCTTCATTGTCTCTGCCATCCTGCACATTCCTTCAGCCACTGGGCAGCGGAAGGCCTTCTCTACTTGTGCCTCTCACCTTATAGTGGTAGTCATCTTCTACACAGCCGTGATCTTCATGTATGTCCGACCTCGGGCCATTGCTTCATTCAATTCTAACAAGTTGATCTCAGCCATATATGCAGTCTTTACTCCCATGCTCAACCCTATCATCTACTGCCTGAGGAACAAGGAGGTCAAAAATGCCATCAGAAAAACTATGGCAAGTGGCCGAGCCCTTTTCTTGAGAGATTCTCTTTGCTGAAGAAATTCAGATTTCATATTTTCTTCTGTTTTTCATCATCTGCAATGATAAACATACTGACTTAATACAATAATTAAGGAATAAGAAGCTATATATCAAAGAAAATTCCCTTTTCTTTCTTCTATTAATTAAATTCTTTCTTTTAGGAGGCAAAGAGCTAAATAATCAGAACTGTAAAACACATACATTAGTAAAATCATTATAAAGTAATTCTATTTTTCAAGAAGATATTCAGAAATAGTTATACAACCAGTCTTTAGAGTTATATTAATGACATTTTTCCAGTTTAATTTTGTTTTGTTTTAAAAGCCCTTTCTATCTTAGGAGGCATATACAAAAAGAAGTTCTACAATAGTCAATGTATCAATGTAATGACCTATTGCTTGCTTCCTAGTGGGTTAGGGGACTTGTTCTTTTTATAATCAATTGACCTTAATGATATCTTATTTAATTACTTTTTTAAATCTATGAAAAAATGAGAGAGAAATACCTTTCAGACTCCAAAAGAAACATTGCAAGATAGTGTGCAAAAAGATGTGTATAAGAGACAGGGGTTAGGCTGCAAAGTACATACAAATCAGAAAAAATTACTAAATATTTGCATGTGAGTGCTCAATCGTTCAGTCTGACTCTGCAGCCTCATGGACTGAGACTACTAGGCTCCTCTATCCATGGAATTTTCCAGGCAAGAATACTGGAGTAGGTTGCCATTTCTAATTCCAGGAGATCTTCTAAGTGTGCAAAACTTACTATGGTAGAGAGAAAACAGGATTTTATATACATACATATATATAATATCTTGGCCCATTTTATAATAAAACCCAGTTATAAAATGTATTATAGGATATGCAATATAAATTTTTAGAATATAAAATACATACAATGTAAAGTTTCCAACAAATGGGATATATTTATAAAATACATAATTTCACACTTTAGTTCTCTTCCTTTATTGGAACTTCTACATATATAATTTTGGGGGTGTAATAGTTGGGGCTTAGACTCAAAAAACTAGAAGAAATTCACTAAAGCCCCCTAGTTTTCAGGTAAAGTAAGCATTGGCCATTGACAAGAGCCACGACACTGCTTTTGTTAGTACTAGGCCTGGATGTATAAGATTTTTCCAAGTTTCCCAGAACATCTCCCTTCTAAAGATTTCTTTTAAATTTTATAATGGTGGATGCAATATGCTAAGAAGTAGTACATGCTTTCGTTCCACCATTATAAAATGATAGAGGAAAAATGGATTCTGTCTGGCTTAGCAAACATATTGGGTGAGTGAATTAACAAAATATGTTCTGCCAAGAGTTTAAGGATGGCAGGCATGCCATTTCACCCTAACAACTTGGAAGCCACATTTCATAAATTTTAATTGGGTTATTAATTTATATACTATATTTGTTTTGTTTTGACTTTATACTATAACTACATGGTCTTCCTATTTTGTATTAAGCTTTTATATAAGATCCGAAGAGGGTTTCCCTGTTGTCTCAGTAGTAAGGAATCTGCCTGTCAAGGCAGGAGACACAGGTTTGATCCCTGATCCGGGAAGATCCCACATGCTGTGAAGCAACTAGGCTCATGAGACACAACTATTCAGCCTGTGCTCTAGAGCCTGGGAGCCACAACTATTGAGCCCATCCACAACAGCTATTGAAGCCCACTTCAATAGAGCCCAGTTCTCTGCAACAGAAGAAGCCACAGCAATGAGAAGCCCCCCTACTGCAACTATAGAAAGCCCAGGCAGCAATGAAGAGCCAGCACAGCCAAAAGTAAATAAATTAAAGAAAAAATGTCAGATAAGATTGCTTTAATTTGGTTTTATAAACTGTGATAGTTTTCAACTTATCTACACCTGATATATTTTCCTGGCCCTCGTGATTTTTAGTCTAACCACTGTATAATTTCTAATAATATCCCTCGTAGCTCAGTTGGTAAAGCATTCGCCTGCAATGCAGGAGACCTGGATTCGATTCCCAAGTCAGGAAGAATCCTTTGGAGAAGGAAATGGCAACCCACTCCAGAATTCGTGCCTGGGAAGTCCCATGGACAGAGGAGCCTGACAGTCTGCAATCCACGGGATCACAAGAGTTGGACACGACTGAGATACTTAACTACCACCACTACCACTTTTCCTTAGTCAAAAGGCAGTGGTATGGGTCATGGCCCTCATATAAGCACTAAAAACAATATGATACTTTATCTTGAATCAAATAATTCTTATCCAAGTGTTAGACTTTTCAGTCTTTTGTCATAAGATAACAGTATATATTTATGCTTGAAAACCTTTATTAATCATTATTGTACAATTAATGTTATTTTGAAATCTCACAGGCTTCTCTGTTAGCTCAGAGGGTAAAGAATCTGCCTGCAATGCAGGAGACCCAAGTTTGATCCCTGGGTTGGGAAGATCCCCTGGAGAAGGGAATGGCAACCCACTCCAGTTTTCTTACCTACAGAATTCCATGGACAGACCACAGGGTTGAAAAGTGTCAGACATGACTGATCAACTAACACCTTCTTTCTGCTTTGAAATCTCATGAGATTGTTTTTATTTTAAAAATGTTTTCATTTTAATTAAGCAGCTGTATAATTATTTATTATTATAACCTCAACCATCATCTATATTTATAAACTGATGTTCCTTTTCTGGTTTAGACCACCTGATTTAAAAATTTTCTGTATAGCCATTAGGTGATGTGTTATACAAATCCTCTGTGTCCTTACTAATGTTCTATTTTACTTGATGAACTTGTATTTCCAAAGGAGGTATCTTATTGTCCATATAATAGTTCATTTTTCTCTCCCCTTTATTATTTTATGCTTTTAATATTTATTTTACTTTAATATTTTAAAAGTATTTTTAGTATTAATTAAAGTATTAATATTTTATTTTTAAATGTTTAAATCATACATACAGAAAAGTAGAGAAAATAGTATAACTGAAAACTTTGTCCACAATTCAGGTTTTCTAAATTAATGATTAAAGGCTGTACACACTACTAGATGAAGTAAGTCAGACAGAGGAGAAATATTCTATGACATCCCTTATATGTGGACTCTGAAAAGTAATGATACAAATGATCGTTACTTACAAAACAAAGAGACTCACAGACTTAGAAAATGAACTAATGGTCGCCAGGGGAAGGAATAGTTAGGGAGTTTGGAAAGGCTATGTACACAATGACCGCTAGAAATGGTTTAAAATGGATAATCAACAAGGACTTCTTATATAGCACATGGAACTCTACTCAATGTTATGTGGCAGCGTGGATGGGAGGCGGGGTTTGGGGGGAATGGATACATGTATATGGATGGCTGAGTCCCTTTGCTGTTCACTTGAAACTATCACAACATTGTTAATCAGCTATACCCCAATACAAAATAAAAAATTCAAAAAAAAGGAAAAAAGTTGCACATGGATTTTATAGTTATACTGCCTGTCTAATATTGTACTCCAATTATAACTATGCTACTATATTCAAAATCAGAAGAGTGACTTTCAAGAAGGAAAGATGGAATGACTTGTAGCTGACTAGAAATCTTCAGAGAAGGATGGAAATAGGTAAAGGTTTTCCTGGACAACCATCAGACAGTGAACCAGAAAAAGTAAGATAAATTGTCAAAGCTGATGGTAGCAGGAAATTTTCCAGGTAAGTAAATTGGTAAAATCTCCCCTTCGTTGCAGGAAAAAAATGTATTGACTGTATAACTAAGGGTTCAATCAGATAAACCAGACCCAGTAGAAGATATGAATTAAAAGATATATTACATGCAACTAACATGAAACTGTGGGAGTTGGTGACACTAACTTGAAATTCAGAGTGCAGGTGGTCAGGAAGGGTAGCCTGGAACTCTTGGGCATGAGATTAAGCTACTTCTCACAGGTAAAATTTCTTCACCCTCAGTTCTCCTCTTAAGGCCCTTCACTTGATTGAACAAAGTTCCTCTAAATTATCTAGAATAATTTTTTATACTTAAAGTGAATTGAACATGGACTTGAATCACCTCTAATAAAATACCTTCACAGTCACACATTACTGTTTGATTGAAAAACTATGAAATAAAGCCTAGTCAAGTTGATACATAAAATTGGTCACCATCGTCCTCCCTTGTCAACTTAGAGTTCACATTTATCTCCTTAAATCATGCAATCTCCAAAATAAAGACAATAACAAGGTCATTCTTCCACCTAACACAATGCAACTATCCTGTGTAAAACCAAAACTATGCTAATTCTTTCTCCAGAAGCTGCAAAGTCCTTGGGGATGTTCACCCTTTTCCCTTGATATCTGTAACTTAAACACTGTGGTATAAATTTATTAATATATTTTATGCTAAATGATATATATACATATATGGGTATACATATATTTATAACAAAATAAATATTTATAATATTAAACTATTAAAAATCTTCTTTCATTTCTGCAACTGGTCACATGGTCTTTACTAATGTTTTCAATTGTCTTTAACCACCCATACTATATTTTCTTTGCTCTCAAAAAAGCACCTCAGCTGTCCATTGTTCTTTGCCTAGTATGGTGACTGAAACCTTCATTCCTGAAGGGTCTGGGCCATTAGAAATCCTGCCTGAACCACGTTGTTGTAATTTTCCATTAACTTTAATCACAGTGCTAAGAGATTCCCTAAGGGATTTCCTGTATCCCAGTCATACTCTTTCCTGGTAAGATCAGTGAATGCCATGAGCATGGACACATTGCTGTATTTCATTTTCTGTGAAACACACTTGGTTTATTGATCAGAAGCAATACATTGTGGAAGAACTACAAGAATGGATAAATCATTCTGTAAATCCCCAGATGGTAGCTTTGACAGAAGTACTGCATTTAGGGAAGGCAATATTATGTCAAAAGTTAGTGTCTATTCCAGGAAGAACATAGTGTTGCCCTTTTCATGTTGAAAGTGGTCCAAAGTAACCAGTCATCATCAGGTAATTGGCAGGAAATAGTGCCATATTAGGGACTCATTGTTGGTCTCTGCTGCTGACAGACTGGACGCTAGCTCTAGCCAGGTCATCCTTAGCAAGTACACGTCAATGATTCTGAGCCCATGCACAAATTCCACCTCTGCCATCATGGTCATTTCACTTATAAGCCCACTGGGAAATGACAAAAGTGGCTGGGGAAAAAGACTCTTGTCCACAGAACAGGTCACCCTATCCACTCATTAAAACAATAATTTTTTGATGAGGTCAACTTTTGGTGAGTGTTCACATGGAACACAAAATATCTTAATGATTTTTTTTCCCATTCAGTTCAGTTCAGTTCCATCCCTCAGTCATGTCCAACTCTTTGCAGCCCTATGGACTGCAGCATACCAGGCCTCCCTGCCCATCACCAAGTCCTGGAGCTTACTAAAACTCATGTCCATCAAGTCAGTAATGCCATCAAACCATCTCATCCTCTGTCGTCCCCTTCTCCTTCTGTCTTCAATCTTGCCCAACATCAGGGTCTTTTCCAATGAGTTAGTTCCTTGCATCAGGTGGCCAAAGTATTGGAGCATTTCAGCTTCAGCATCAGTCCTTCCAATGAATATTCCAGACTGATTTCCTTTAGGTTGACTGGTTTGATCTCCTTGGAGTCCAAGGGACTCTCAAGAGTCTTCTCCAACACCACAGTTCAAAAGCATCAATTCTTTGGTGCTCAGATTTCTTCATAATCCAACTCTAGCATCCATCCATGACTACTGGAAAAACCATAGCTTTAATTAGATGGGACCTTTGTTGGCAAAGTAATGTCTTTGCTTTTTATTTTTTTTATTATTATTTTTTTTTCTACGGGAGAACATAGTTGCAATATTCATATCCAGCATATAAAAGAACTTCTAAAAACCAATACTAAAATCATGGCAATAATTCTATAGAAAAATGGACAAAAAACTGAAGTCTTTTGGTTCTTCACCCCAAGAAAAAAAAAATATCTAAATGGCCAATGGTAGATGGAAAGATGCTCAGCATCATCAGTCATTAGGTAATGCGAAATAGCTACATGTGACTACCTGGATGAATCTCACATTGGAAATCCCATGTATATTATTTTTTTAATTGGTAAATTTTTATGATCTATAGTTTTTTGGGGGGGGTATTTTTTTATTTTTATTATTTTTTTTAATTTTATTTTTACTTATTTTACTTTACAATACCGTATTGGTTTTGCCATACATTGACATGAATCCACCATGGGTGTATATGAGCTCCCAAAAGCTCTCTGCTTTTTAATATGCTGTCTAGGTTGGTCATAATTTTTCTTCCAAGGAGCAAGCATCTTTTAATTTTATGGCTCCATTCAGAGAAGTATAATCACATTTCCTCTTCCCTGACTTCCTTGTCTCCAGTTTTTGAATCATGCTCCTTGTAAATCCTGGACCATCCAGAAAAACCATTGATTAAGTATATAGATTTACACTTTTGATCATTTCTCTTACTAGGCAAAATGGATAAAGAGGTGCTCTGGTCAAGGTTCTGTCCATTGGGACAAATTACCTTTACCATGGTCCTTCAGGGATATCTGGAAAGGGGCTGTACTGCTGTAACTGTCCACGTTAGGGTGGCTCCTGCATATTGTGCAGAATCATCTGTAAACCATGTCCAGGTTTTCTCTTCCTCAGTCAACTACCTGGTCACAGAGAATTCCCCAAGATGCTGTATGTGTGGCCCAGGAGATAGAAGGTAATGTAGCAAGAATAAGAGCCATGGGCATTTGGGCCACTTCCCCATGCAACTTATGTCTTCATGGCCTGTTCAAGCCCTACCTCATACATACCACTTCCATTCTATAATGGGGCACTACTGTCCGTGTCTAACCCTATAGCTTGCTGGGTCAGATAACACTCAATTCATAATGGCAGCCAGGTCCTTCGTGGCCTATGGTTAAGTGTTCATTGTCTGACAAAGCCCAATAGTAAGCTAAAAGCTGTTTCTCAAAAGGAGAGTAGTCATTCACAGAGATGTCAGGGATTTGCTCCAAAATCCTAAGTGTTTGTTCTGTGATTCATATAAAAGGGTTTCTTAAAAGCTCTAAACAGCATCCCTATGTACTACTGACCACTGTATCTGTTGGATCATACGGCCCATAAGACAGAGAATCTTAGACCTGTTGCGGAGCCTTTTCTTATTCTGCTGCTGCTGCTGCTAAGTCGCTTCAGTCGTGTCCGACTCTGTGCAACCCCAGAGACAGCAGCCCACCAGGCTCCCCTGTCCCTGGGACTCTCCAGGCAAGAACACTGAAAGTGAAGTCGCTCAGTCGTGTCCGACTCCTAGCGACCCCATGGACTGCAGCCTACCAGGCTCCTCCGTCCGTGGGATTTTCCAGGCAAGAGTGCAGGAGTGGGGTGCCGTCGCCTTCTCCGTTTCTTATTCTAGACCCTGCTTTCTGAGTCATTTGGGAGATGAGCTGGAATAGCTCACCCACGTGAGGAATATTGCCTTCAAAACCAAAGCAGCATACTAGATATTATGCCTCCTTTTTCCCTGCCTTACAAAGGATGTCTTGACACGCCCCTCACCGTAGCGGCGGCCTTCCGGGCCGGAACCGGAGGTGTGCCGCGCCCTCCCCTCCCGGCGCAGGCGCGCGCTCCGCTGAGGCAGTGGCCTCCCTGTCGCACCTCTCCACCGGCAGCCTTCACCGAGCCTAACCCGGTCAGGCCACCGCTCCCGTCACTCACCCACCGCGCGAGCAGGCAGGCGGGGCTCCGCGGCGGTGCGTCAGCTCCAGCGCCCCTCGGCACTCATGAGGCTGGCTGCTGGGCCCGCAGCAGGCTGAGCCCACAGTGCCTGTTGCCTCAGGCAGGGACCACGACTGCCTGACGTGTCAGCCATCTTGATGTGGCCACCATGTTGTCTGCAGCCTGCACGCCTCGGCCACGGAGGCCTGGAGGACGACACTGCGGGAGCAACCTGGTACTTCGGCCTTGCCGGCTTTCTGGAGTCGCACCTAATGCTCTGGGTGCAGAGGCAGTGAGGTAGGCCCCAGCTATTTGCCGCTGCACTCAGCCTTCACCACAGTGGGCCCCTCCCCGCAAGCAAGCGCCTGTTAGCGAGTAACTGTCAACTAGCTGCCGTCATCGGCCCTGCTCAGCCATTGGTCAGTGCCAAAATGGGGCCCTCCCCTCTTGTTTATAAAAGGAGCCTCAATTCCGGACTGAGGGACAATGTTTTTTTTTGAGATTGCTAGTTGCTGTGAAAGTGCTGCACTCAATATGCCAGCAAATTTAGAAAACTCAGCAGTGTCCACAGGATGGGAAAAGGTCAGTTTTCATTCCAATCTCAAAAAAAGGCAATGCCAAAGAATGCTCAAACTACCGCAAATTGCACTCATCTCATACACCTGGAGAATCCCATGGAGGGAGGAGCCTGGCGGGCCGCAGACCATGGGGTCGCTAAGAGTCGGACATGATTGAGCGACTTCACTTTCACTTTTCACTCTCATGCATTGGAGAAGAAAATGGCAACCCACTCCAATGTTCTTGCCTGGAGAATCCCAGGGATGGGGGAGTCTAATGGGCTGCTGTCTGTGGGGTCACACAGAGTCGGACACGACTGAAGCGACTTAGCAGCAGCAGCAGCACAGGCTAGTCAAGTAATGCTCAAAATTCTCCAAGCCAGGCTTCAGCAATACGTGAACTATGAACTTCCAAATGTTCAAGCTGGTTTGAGAAAAGGCAGAGGAATCAGAGATCAAATTGCCAAGATCCACTGGATCATCAAAAAATCAAGAGAGTTCCAGAAAAACATCTATTTCTGCTTTATTGACTATGCNCCAGTCCATTCTGAAGGAGATCAGCCCTGGGATTTCTTTGGAGGGAATGATGCTGAAGCTGAAACTCCAGTACTTTGGCCACCTGATGCAAAGAGCTGACTCATTGGAAAAGTCTCTGATGCTGGGAGGGGTTGGGGGCAGGAGGAGAAGGGGACAACAGAGGATGAGAGGGTGGCATCACTGACTTGAAGGACGTGAGTTTGAGTGAACTCTAGGAGTTGGTGATGGACAGGGAGACCTGGTGTGCTGCAGTTCATGGAGTCGCAAAGAGTCAGACACAACTGAGTGACTGAACTGAACTGAACTGAGTCTGCCCTCTGGGTCTTCCCAGTTGGTGCAATGGTAAAGAATCCTCCTGGAATGCAGGAAACACAGATTGGATCCCTGGGTTGGGAAGATCAGATCCCCTGGAGAGGGAAATGGTAGCCCATTCCAGTATTCTTTCCTGAAAAATTCCCATGGACAGTGAAGCCAGGCGGGCTATTGCCCAGTGGGGTCACAAAGAGTCAGACACAACTGAACACACAGTCTGCCATTTGCTCAGTCTGCTAGCTTCTGATTAAAGTCATTATTCCTTGTTTAAACAACTCATCTCTCAATTTATTGGTCTGTTAGCCTGGCGTGCTGCGATTCATGGGGTCGCAAAGAGTTGGACACGACTGAGCGACTGAACTGAACTGAACTGATGGGGCAAGCAGAACAAGCTTGGGCTCGGTAACAACACTGCTAGACACCTAGAAATTTCACTTCCATGGAAGGTACTTGAATTTTTGTCACATTTATCTACAATCATCTGATAGGTAAATATCTCATTGAAATGTCTTGAGTAATTGCTGCTTCCTGGTGGTGTTGTTCAGTCGTGTCCGACTCTTTGCCACTCCACGGACTGCAGCATGTCAGACTTCCCTGTCCTTCATTATCTCCTGGCATTTTCTCAATTTTATGTCCTTTGAGCCAGTGATGCTATCTAACAGTCTCATCCTCTGTCACCCCCTTCTCCATTTGCCTTCAATCTTTCCCAACATCAAGGTCTTCCCACTCATTTCCAGTGAGTCTACTCTGTGCATCGGGTGGCCAAAGTACTGGAGCTTCCTTCAGCTTCAGCATCAGTCTTTCCAGTGAATATTCAGGGTTGACTTCCTTTAGGGTTGATCTGATCTTGCTCTCCTAGGGACTCTCAAAAGTCTTTTCCAGCACCACAATTCAAAAGCATAAATTCCTTGGCATTTAACCTTCTTTATGGTTAGCCTCTCTCATCCATACATGACTACTGGAAAAACCATAGCTTTGACTATAAGGATCTTTGTTGGCAAACTGATGTCTTTGCTTTTCAATACATTGTCTAGGTCTGTCATAGCTTTTCTTCCAAGGAGCAAGCATCTTTCAGTTTCATGGCTGTAGTACCATCTGCAGTGACTTTGGAGCCCAAGAAAATAAAATCTGTCACTGCTTCTACTTTTTCTCCTTCTATTTACCATAAAGTTGTGGGACCAGATGCCATGATCTTAGTGTTTTGAACTCTTGAGTTTTAAACCAGCTTTTTCACTCTCCTCTTTCACCCTCATCAAGAGGCTTGTTAGTTCCTCTTCACTTTTTGTCATTAAAGCAGTATTGTCTGCATATCTGAGGTCATTAATTTTTCTCCTGGCAATCTCGATTCCAGCTTTGATTTATCCTGCCAGGCATTTTGCATGATGTACTCTGTGTATATGCTAAATAAATAGGGTGACAGTATATAGCCTTGTCGTACTCCTTTTCTAATTTGGAACCAGTCAGTTGTTCTAGGTAAGCTTCTAACTGTTGCTTCTTGATCCACATATAAGTTTCTCAGGAGACAGATAAGGTGGTCTGGTATTCCTTCTCTTTAAGAATTTTCCACAGTTTGCTGTGATCCACATGGTCAAAGGCTTTAGGGTAGTCAACAAAGCAGATGTTTTTCTCCCTTGCTTTCTCCATGATTCAGTGAATGTTGGCAATTTGATCTCTGGTTCCTTTGACTTGTGAAATCCAACTTGTACATCTGGAAGTTCTAGGTTCACATACTGCTGAAGCATAGCTTAAAGGATTTTGAGCATAATCTTACTAGCATGAGAAACGAGAGCAATTGTCCAGTAGTTGGACTGCAAGGAGATCAAACCAGTTCATCCTAAAGGAAATCAATCCTGAATATTCATTGGAAGGACTGATGCTGAAGCTGAAGCTCCAATACTTTGGCCACCTAATGCAAAGAACTGACTCCTTGAAAAAGACCCTTTTGTTGGGAAAGATTGAAGGCAGGAGGAAAAGGGAATGACAGAGGGTGAAATATTTGGATGGCATTACCAACTCGATGGACATGAATTTGAGCAAGCTCCCTGAGGTGGTGAGGGACAGGGAGACCTGGTGTGCTGTAGTCCGTGGGGTCACAAAGAGTCAGACATGATTGGGTGATTGAACTGAACTGTCCAGTAGTTTGAACATTCTTTGTCATTACCTTTATTTGGGATTAGAATGAAAATTGACCTTTTCCAGTCCGGTGGCCACTGTTGAATTTTCCATAATTTGCTGATAAATTGAGTGCAGCATTTTTACAGCATCTTTCAGGATTTCAAATAGCTCAGCTGGAATTCCATCACCTCCACTAGCTTTTTTTGTAGTAAGGCTGCCTAAAGGCCTACTTGACTTCACCATTCCATGATAAGAAAAAACAGTAAGCATGATATCTTTGTAATAGAGCCAGACAAGTGCAGCTCTTTGCATGAGGCCATTGCTGTGCATTATTCCTCCCGTCTTCCCCTACAGTGTTACCAGGCAACAGTTACCATGGGACTGGCACTGAGAGGTTAACAGGCAGGAATGCCAGGGGTCTCCAAATGGAGGCAATAGGCTGCAAGTGTTAGACACTTTTTGTCTCTCCCTTAAGCGGCAGGAGGAAACAAACTCTCCAAGGAAACGTTTTTCTTAAGCTGTGTTAATGAAACTATGTATTTTCTTTGGAATTTGCCTTTCTTCAAAATAAGTCCACCTAAGACTAATTTTTTTTCTTTTCTCAAACCTTGGGCTGATAATAGTTCAGCAAACCCGTATTCATATCAATTATTTTATGCCTGGGGGATGACCACCTTGTGCCATCCTATCTCAAAAGTACATGTTGTGGGAGAGGGGCCTGGTGAAACTCCCTCAGCCTTGAGGTGTCTATCTTATCTGATTAATAACTTTCTAAGCTGGGAGGGATTAGAGGCAGGAGGAGAAGGGACGACCAAGGATGAGATGGCTGGATAGCATCAGTGACTCAATGGACGTGGGTCTGAGTGAACTCTGGGAATTGGTGATGGACAGGGAGGCCTGGCGTGCTGCGATTCATGGGGTCGCAAGGAGTCGGACATGACTGAGCAACTGAACTGAACTGAACAGACATAAAACAGCTTGCTAAAACTAGCACGGGGGTCACTCTCCATCCCATTTTTGATGTCAATGTCAGAAGCTTTCTCAGTCCCTTTTCACTTTAATAAAACTCTGCTATATGAAATTTCTTGAGTGATCAAGCCTGGTCTCTGGTCCCAAAACTAAATCTTCTTCTTTGGAGATCATGAATCCAACATGATAGCTTCACCGTAAGCTATCTGTAGTTGTCATTCTTGGCCACTGGTCAGCACCACGCGGGCCCTGCTCACAAGCAGCCAACTGTTAATGAGCCATATTAGTGAGGAATTCAGCCAAAGGTCCAGTGGGAGTGGTGGTTGTCAGTTGGACAGTGAGGTGAGAGAGGGATCCTGGCCTTCTCCCTAGGGTCTCCCAGCTCGCCTGGCCCTGGGCCAGTGGGCGAGTTGAGAGACCAAGGAATGAGGCTGGGGGCTGTGTCCTGCAGGTCTCCAAAACCCTTACCAAGGCTACCCACTGGCTTGATCCAGGCCTTGAGGAAGTGGTGAGCTTCTCCCCCATCCCTGTTTCTGTGACCTAATAGCAGTGGCAGTCTGCCTGAGTTCACAGTCTATGGAACCTGGCCGACCCCTGACCCCCACCCCACTGTTTGGGGAGCCTGAGAGCCAGTTGGGTCCTGGGTGCCTGGTTCCCTCAGTGATGACAGCTGGGCAGGGCCTGGGGACCTGGTCCTGAGGAAGCTACCAGCTGAGATCTACCTTCTCTTAGCCAAGACCAGGACCTTGGCAGGGGAGAGTTGTGCCTTGGCACATTGCCTTTCTTGTCAGATCAGAAAATGACATTTGTTTGGTGGACATTTATAAGAATGTCATTAGCTGACCATGACTTAACCTCAAGAACAAAGGATGTGACACCAAGAAGTTATTTTCTAAGAACATCATCATCAACTAACCATCAGTCTCTGTGAGTCAGACTGCTATGCTTACTGCTTTCACTCTCCCACCCATTACAACAGCCACATTCAACTTATCTTTGATGGTTAAGATACGATGATGGCCATGCCACATGAGATTCCATTATTCCCATTGCATTTAGAGATCCCAGTTCAGTGGTAGCAGCTCCCACTATAATTTCTGACCTACTCAGAAGAGCAACCACAGGGCCCTTAAAGGATGCTGGATCTTCTCTCATAAATTTGTTTCTCAGAGTCAGAGTGAAAGATGTATTCTTCCAGAGTGGTTGAGCAGGCCTTATTTGATAAACCCATTCTAACAGTTTATCTCCCAAAGCCTTTGGACAACTTACTCTTCAGTATATAAACATAAATCTTACACTTTAAATTCTATTTACTGTGGTAGACCTACCCTTGCCCTCATGTTTTAGCCAGCCAACTAAACAATCTGTAGAGCACTTTCTAACCTCTTGAGCTGAAACACTGAATCCACTGAATCTACTTAGTGGGCCATATCAATAAGTTTAGCCTTATCCAACTTTTTTCCTCCCACCATAATTCCATACCCATGAGCTCCATCCCCACACTTATCTCCCAGATTTCTGTCTGTATACTTTGGAAAAATCATGCTGCTCCTTTGCTATATAACTTTCACCCTTTGAGTTTGCTGGAATATAAGTCTACTTACAAGTTTGGAAGCAAAGAGGGAAGATGAGAGTGGTCCCTGAGGAGAATCTGCAGTGTCTTAATGACAACAACCTCAGGGGTGTTTATTATATGTTTCTAAGGCAAATGAGGGCCAAATTTTCATGAAACTGCTAATTATTGGTCAAAAAATTAGTAGAACAATGTCCTCAGAGTCCCGGGAACCTATTTGTCCCTAGTCCAATTGTCAGGTTCCCATTCCTCCCTAAACAATCCCTCACTTTAACAGAAGACATCCTGGAAATTTAGGAATACAATTTGCATTATAATTGAGCTCCTAACATACTGAGACTCTGGGTTTGGCTTTGAGAAATCATAGCTAGAGGTTTCTTTAGGGCCATATAAGGAGAAGAACATTTCTACCCTTTTCCTCACACTTGAGAGTCACTGAGGCAATATCTGTAGGTCTTCTGACTCAGCAAACATCTACTCTTTGAACAAGAAATGCTCTCCTCTTGGAGATAATCATGAATTCCCTGCCCTCTAATAATCTGCCTAGGGAGCAGAAGGGAATATGGAATAATGTCTTATAGATCCCACTTTACCTTAAGAAGATGACTAAACCATGTTAATACAGACCACTAATGTGTGTGTGTGTGTTTCTAGGAAGAGCTTGGTGGTGTGCTATTGTGGAATCTACAGAAATCCACCTCCTTCACAAACTACACTGTCTAGGATCTTCTGTATTAAAATGTGAACTTTGACTACAGTTTTCAATATCTTCCCCACAACCATATAAGGAGGGCAGAAACTACATACTTTCCATAATGGGGTCACTGAGCCTGGCACCATAGCTGGCACAAAGTAGAAATTAAATAACATTTGATGAATTCATAAAGAAGCTCAACATCAGAGAAAATATTGAATGGACTAAAGTAGAGGCCATCAGCACTAAGTTCTAATCACCTGACTTAACTGAGCAGCAGTAAACTGACAAAACTGACATTTAAAGATACACACATCCTTCCTCTGAATATATCCAGGATTATATCACTTAACAACTCTTCCACTGCCACCCCTCTGGCCCAAGTCATTGGCTCCTTTCTGGGTCATTGCAACAGGTTCCTAACCAGTCTGCTTGCTTCCTTTCTGGTCCCTGTAAAGTCTTTAACAGAGTAACAAAGCAAAGTCTTTAACAAAGTGACAATTCCTGTTAAACAAAATTCAAATTATTTCAATTTCCTATTCAAAGACCCCCCAATAGTTCCCTGATACACTCAGAATAAAAGTCGAAGCCTTCACAAAGGCTCTATATGCTTACTCCGCTTACCTTCTGACCTTGCCTTCTACTCCATCCAACCCATCCTGCTCACTCCAGTCCAGCTCCACTGGTCTCCTTGTTGGCCTACCTCAGCTTGACCGCAGAACCTTTTCAGTGGCTTTTCTCTCTGTCTAAAATGATCTTCACATTTTTGCTCAAAGGACATTTTCTCAGTAAGATCTGCTCTAACCCTTATATTTAAAGTTAACAATTTCTTCCTACATTCTCTGTTCCCCTTACCTTTTTTAGCTCCAAAGCACTTGAAAACTCCTAATATACAATGTGACACTTATGATATTTTATTTCTTGCTCTCTAGTACCTAGAGGTAACATCCCTAAGAAAGGATGGTTGGTTATTTTTTTCTATATTATTGCTATATAATGTGTTCAGTGCACAGTTGAAGTTAATACATATTGAATGTGAAAAAAAAGACAGAATAATGGAAGAAAACAAAGCATGCAAAGTTAGGGTTATGTTTTGAATGAGGAAAACAAAAAGAACTATGGAAGGAAAACAAAGCAGGATACATTGTATGCTTTAGTCTTAATTAATTTGCTCTGAGATACTCACTTGTGCTCACTGCAACAGTTACCTCCAGAGGAAAGACTGAGATAGAGTCCTGCTTTCACAGCTCTCCTGAGACCTCATTGGGTCTTCTCAAATCCCTGTGAACTTGGCACAGATGCACAGTACTAGCCCAAGGCCTGGTCATTAGGGGTGAACTCAGGGATTGTAAATAGCCCCCCTTCCATGTTTCCTTTACTGGGGTGTAGAACTTATTTACTGAGAGCTGAAAGAAGAGTTAAGAGGTCAGGAATCACACCCAGGAGATTTTTTTAAATTCCTGTCTCCCAGCACTTCCAGGAAGGGATCAATTCAGCTGGGGAGAGAGTTCCTTTTAAACAAAGCTTCTGAGTAGAGGAATAAAGTCATTGTCATCACATAGGGAGGCAGAAGAGCCACCCCGAAGGACAGGGCCCTGTCTCACTGGGGCCCTTGAGAAAGTGAAGCTAGGCATTGCAGACCTTCCTTTGGGTCCTCTTCCTGGATCATCTGCACTGGTTTTCCTTTATTCAGCTTTTCCTCCAGAGCCAAGTAGGAGTGAAACTGTTTTTAAAAGTTAAGCATTCACCTTAGTTAGACAATTGCTTTATGGCTAGGAAAATTCCTTCACAAGGTGACTGGACCAGAGACACAGCCTGTCTTAACTCTTCACAGAAGAGAGGGGACAGGCTATATAAGGTTCCTATGAGACCCTTCTCTCTGAAGTGTAGGTCATTCAAAGACCAGGTGACCCATCCCAGAGAGGCCTTGCAAAGCCAGATGGATGGGAACGCCCTGACCCACTGATCCCACATACCTCCTCACAGCTGGTCCCCTTCATGCACTGGTACAAAATCTACTTTATTTACTCACCAATTTCTATTTGCACTTCTTCACCCTGCAAACAAGATACCCAGCCAACAGTGAAATCTACCAGCAGTATCTCCTGTCTATCAGAGGTAAGGATTTTATCCCTGTTTTGGGGGTATTATGAGGTTTCTGTAAGTGAATGATCAGGAAATGGGAACAGGACCCTAATTAGGAAATGTGGATGGCTAGGAAATGTTATTTTTTCCCTAGGTCTTGGACATGTCATTAATGTTGGTCTCATTTATTCAACAAATAATCATCAAGGATATTCTCTAATTAAGGAGCTGTGCCATATACTGAACAAACACTGTGAATAAGACATAATCTTTGCATTTAAAGATTATCATTAAAATATTTGACTGCAATAGTCAGTGAAGCTACTTACTCTGAGAGAATCAAGACAAACTTTTGGGAGGTAGTAACAGAGATGTTCTGAAGCACCAGGAAGTTTTAACCAAGAAAAAGGATTAGAGCATGTGGAATGGGAAAGGGGAAAGAAATGGCGCTTTCTAGGAAGAAGGAGCTGCAAATGCAAAAGCCTAGAGACAAGAGGAAACACAATTTCCTGGAGAATTTCAGCTGGATCAACATGGAGGGATTTGGGGTCTGGACAGTGATGGAGGAGGGCGGAGAGGCTAGGAACCACAGGCAGAAATGAGGCAGGGGAGGTCAGCTGGCCAGATGATGAACTGATTTTGAGGGCAATCGATAAAATATGTTTATAGCCAAAAGGGGGGAACAACTTAAATGTCCACTGACAGATGAATGGTTAAAGAAAATGTGATATAAATATAATGGAATTTCATTCAACTATAAAGAGAAGGAAATCTGGTCCTGTGCTACAGCATGTAAGAAATTGAAATACACTGTGTTAAGTGAAGTAAACCACAAAAGTCTAAATACTACATGATTCCTTATGTCATCTAAAATAGTCAAATTGTAGCAGAAAGAATGGTGGCTTCCAGGGGCTGCTGGGATGTGGAAATGGAGAGCTACTTTCAGTGAGGACAAAGTTTCAGTCATGCAAAATGGAAAAGTTCAGGAGATCTGCTGTACAACATTGTGCTTATAGTTGACTGTACTGTACACTTAAACCTTTAACAGAGTAGATCACATGTTGTTTGTTTTTTTACCACCATTAAAAAAAAAAGAGGGTAATTGAGCAAAAATCCCTGTAAACTGGTTTCTGTATACTGCACTTACTTTACATTTATTGAGAATCTATCAACATTCAGAAAACTAAGATATTGGCATCGGTCCCATCACTTCATGGCAAATAGATGGGGAAACAGTGGAAAGAGTGGCTGACTTTATTTTTGGGGGCTCCAAAATCAATGCAGATGGTGATTGCAGCCATGAAATTAAAAGATGCTTACTCCTTGGAAGGAAAGTTATGACCAACCTAAGTACCATATTAAAAAGCAGAGACATTACTTTGCCAACAACGGTCTGTCTAGTCAAGGCTATGGTTTTTCCAGTAGTCATGTTGGATGTGAGAGCTGGGCTATAAAGAAGCTGAGAGCCAAAGAATTGATGCTTTTGAACTGTGGTGTTGGAGAAGATTCTTGAGAGTCCCTTGGACTGCAAGGAGATCCAACCAGTCCATCCTAAAGGAGATCAATCCTGGGTGTTCATTGAAAGGACTGATGTTGAAGCTGAAACTCCAATACTTTGGCCACCTCATGAGAAGAGCTGACTCATTTGAAAAGACCCTGATACTGGGAGGGAATGAGGGCAGGAGGAGAAGGATACAACAGAGGATGAGACGGTTGGATGGCATCAGCAACTCAATGGACATGAGTTTGGGTAAACTCTGGGGGTTGGTGATAGACAGGGAGGCCTGGTGTACTGCAGTCCATGGGGTTGCAAAGAGTCGGACACGATTGAGCAACTGAATTGAACTGAACTCTGTGACTATAGCCATAAAAATATAGGTTAAAATACGACATGTAAAATAGTTATGAAAATTAAAAAATCATGAGACCACTGAAGCAGTTGCATAGAGCTAAGATCACTCCTACTTTACAAGTGAGAAAAATGTGACAGCTACATGTTAAAATGAGATCATGTGATCAGTAGGAAAGATATAACTCAAGCCAAGGAGTTTGACCTTGCCTTGTGTTTTACTCACAATGTCTTAGACAAGTCAAAGTATTAGGTATAAATCATTATCAGAAAATATCAACAAAAAGAGAGTGAGTGCTAAATTGGTGGTAGTAAGAAGGACATTGATTTTGCTGATGAAGAATCAGCAAACTATGAGAGAAAACAGTCCTTGAATTCCAAGCTTTCATATAAAGTCCTATCCATTCTATTCCCTTACTCACTCTGAGAAAAATAGATTCTCCATTCTCACTAAAGTTTCTAGTCCCTTAAACATACTCAATTCTTCTATTTATCACCTACCAAATTAGCCCCTCATGACTGAATTCCATCTCAAGAATCATATTAGTCCCCAATTGTTGTTGATTCTACTTCCAACATGAATCTTGACTCAATCATATCTGTGCCATTTCCCTGGTCCATCTTACCTAGATGACCACAATCACCCCTGCACGTATCTCCCTGGGTCTGTTCTTGCCCATCTTCTACTTGTACTCCTCCATAGGACTATCAGAGTTATCTTTTAAAAGTATGAATCACTCTTGTGTAATACAGATTAAAGACACCCCTTTCATGTGGAATCTAGAAAGAAATGATACAAATGAACTTACAAAACAGAAACAGACTCACAGACTTAGAGAATGAATATATGGTTGCCATGGGAAGGATGGGGGGAAAGGATAGTTAGGGAGTTTGGGACAGGCATGTAAACATGTTTATGTATGGCTGAATTCCTTCATTGTTTACCTGAAACTATCACAGCTTTGTTAATTGGCTATGCCCCAATACAAAAGAAAATGTTAAAAAAAAAAAAAACAACAACAAAAAACAGCTCTCAATTATAGTCTATATGGGATTCCATGGAGACTCAGTGGTAAAGAATCAGCCTGCAATGCAGGAGAGGTGGGTTCGATCTGTGGGTCAGAAAGATCTCCTGGAGAAGGAAATAGCAACCCACCTCAGTATTCTTCCCTAGGAAATCCCACGGAGCCTGGCAGGCTGCAGTCCATGGGGTCACAAAAGAGACAGACATGAATTAGTTAACAAATAACAACAGTAGTCTATATTCCCTGAAAAGCCAAACATAACTTGGAACATGTTTATCTCTCCACGTGTCTCTCAGTCAGTACCATCCTCACCAGTCTTCTTTCAGCTTCTTAGAAATTACAAGCTCTTTCCTATTTCAAATATTCTGCATATTATATATCCATTGGTTAGGTAGCTCTTCATCCCACCTCAATTGGGTAATTTATGTTTGTCTTTCAAAATTGAGCTTCAAATTCACAGACTCAGAAGGCTTTCTTTAACTACCAATCTACATGAGAACCACTGTTCACTTTTTTTGCTTTAGGAGGCTTTTCACAATTTATAGTTACATCTATTTCATTGATGTATTGGCTATGTCATGCAGCTTGTGGGAACTTAGTTCCCTGACCAAAGATTGAACCCAGGCTCTGAGCAGTGAGAGCAGGGAGTCCCAACCACTGGACAGCCAGGGAATTCTCCACTTACCTTTCAATGCTCCTCATGAGTGTAACTGAATGTGGTCTGGTATTTTATATACTACGTACTTCCCTCTATGAATGGGAGCTAGCACAGTGCCGGGCACATAATAGGCACGAGAGGGAATGGTTCTTTCTCTCTTCCAAAATTTTCTTTTACATCAAGGTAACATGGGTTTGGGTAGACTCAGGGAGTTGGTGATGGACAGGGAGGCCTGGAGTGCTGCAATTCATGGGGTCACAGAGTTAGACATGACTGAGCGACTGAACTGAACTGAACGTTAATCCTTAGTCTCTACTTTCTCCTTTCTTCTCAAGTTTCAGGGAGGAAGTTAATCTAAATGGAGAATGAACCGAATAAAATTCTCTCTTTTTCTTAGAAGATACAATGTATCTCTTGTTCTCCTGTTCCACCAGTCCTTCTTCAGTGGGAAGTACTGACCTGGTCCTGCTTTGCTTGTGACTGCAAAGGTAATTATGTTTATTTTGAGGGTGGTTTAGGAAGTCCATTATCCACTAACACAGATATTACATCCCATAATTTCTGCTTTATGAAAAACAGGGTGATGTTTTGGCTGCACAAATATCTCCTGTCTCAATTGCTTTACAACCTGAGTGGGAGAGAGGGAATATATGTTAGGCCTTCTCAAAGATGCATCTCCTGAAAAGAGGGGAAGGAAAAAGAAGCTGGATATCAATATGTCTGGGCTTCCCAGGTGGCATTAGTGGTAAAGAACCTACCTGCCAGTGCAGGAGATGTAGAGAGACATGAGTTCAATCACTGGGTCAGGAAGATCCCCTGGAGGAGGGCACAGCAACCCACTCCAGTATTCTTGCTTAGAGAATACCTTGGACAGAGGAGCCTGGTGGGCCACAGTCCATGGGGTCACAGAGTTGGATATAACTGAAGTGACTTAGTGCACTCCATATGTCTATATGCCTAGATTTTCCCTTTAATGTTTCCCATTGGTTAAGTTGTTCCTGTTTCTCAAGAGAAGGAAGTGGGATGGTGAAGCAGAGCAAATACAGAATTACTGCAAAAATGGGACTTGCCTAATATTGAAGGAAACATCAGAAGCGGGAAAGAAATGTGCTATTTTAACAATATGTTATCAGTACATATTTGGTGATTTAATTTATGAATGAAAGACTAAAACATGGTATGATAAACTGAGCAACTAATTTCTTTCGATCAAGGGCTGTAACATTGTAAGGGCAAGGAGTCCCCAGTGACCACATCAGAACTACCTTATCTGATTTTTCATAATTTCAGATAACGAAAAAAAAAAAAACACCACAGAATGGAGCTCTATAACTCCACCTTGGAAAGTGGTTTCATCTTGGTGGGGATTCTGACTGACAGTGGGTCTCCTGGACTGCTCTGCACTACAATCTCAGTCCTGTACACGCTAGCCCTCACCAGCAATGGTCTGCTGATCCTGGCCATCACAATGGACGCCCGGCTCCATGTGCCCATGTACCTCCTGCTCAGCCAGCTTTCTCTCATGGATTTGATGCTTACATCTGCAGTTATTCCTAAAACACTTGTGGATTATCTGCGTGGAAAGAATGCCATCTCCTTTGAGGGTTGTGCCCTTCAGATGTTCCTAGTACTGGCCCTGGGTGGTGCAGAGGGCCTCTTGCTGGCCTTCATGGCCTATGACAGGTATGTGGCCATTTGTCATCCTCTGAACTACATGGTCCTCATGAGGCCCAGGATCTGCTGGCTCATGGTGGCCACACCTTGGACCCTGGCATTCCTGAATTCTGTGATACACACTTCATATACCATGCATTTTCCTTTCTGCATGACCCGGGAAATCAGGCACCTCCTCTGTGAGATCCCACCCTTGCTGAAATTGGCCTGTGCAGATACCTCCAGATATGAGTTCATGGTGTATGTGTCAGGGTCCGTCTTTCTCATGCCTTCCCTTGCTGCTGTCCTTGCCTCCTATACGTTTGTCCTAGTTGCTATCCTCCACATGTCCTCAGGAGAGGGAAGGCAGAAAGCCCTCTTCACGTGTTCTTCTCATCTGACTGTGGTGGGAATGTACTACGGAGCTGCCATGTTTATGTATGTCCAGCCAAGCTCCCACCACAGTCCCCAACAGGACAACATCCTCTCTGTATTTTATATTGTCATTACTCCAGCACTGAACCCTCTCATCTATAGTCTCAGAAACAAGGAGGTAATGGGGGCCTTCAAGAGAGTATTAGGGAGGTTTTCTCTTATCCAGGATGGTGGCTGCCAGTGTCATACTGAAGCCCTATAACTCCTAGATGGCACTTCATATCCACTCCTGGTTTTATGTGGTTCTTCTACATTATGAAAATTCTGAAAATCTGCCACATTAGAACTAAATCCTCATTTGATCTTAGAGACACAATTTTGTCTCCATCAGCTCTGTATTTTGATAGTTAAGAAGCACTCATTTCTCTGATCAATATCCCAGGATATGTTTGAAATTCTTTTTCTGTTCTGACAGAGTGACCTTACATTTTACTTCAGTATTTTCTTTTCTTACCCTATGACAATCCTACACCCAATCACAGAGAAAGTTAGCCAGATTTTTTGGGCAGCTCAATTTAAAGCAGAAGTAAAAATTAGAGAGGAAAATGAAGATAAAATGAAGATACAAATGTTGAATTTTACTTGTTGCTATTGACAGAATTTCTCAGTTCTTACCTTCTTATTAGTGAGCACTTGTAGTCATATAATATTAGGTATTTTACTGTGGGCAGAACTTCCCAGGTTTATATCAGAGTCCTAGACACTGGAAAAAAAATTCTTATCAGTTACCTATGCCTTGGTTTCGGCATCAACTCCTCAAGTTACTCATGTTGTATTAAGACAGCCAAGTACTTTCTTTTCACATTATTTACAAATAAATCGCATTATAAATTATCGATGCCTTAAAGGTCATGTGTGAAAGCAGCCAGCACACTTGGTAATGAGGGTCTAAATTCAAGAGCTCCCTGCTGGGAACAGACTCCTTTAAAGCCTCAGCCCTGATTGGTACTCCTGAATAGGAATTAATGGTCAAAATCAACATCTGAAATGGAAGTAGTCTTACCAATATCTGCATCATCACCACTTACACTTTGCCCAGTGACCTTGTTTTTCCTTTATTAACTCCTTTCTGCCTCAGACCCTTTGAAGATTTCTTAAATTCTGAATTTAAAATGAACTCCTCTGCTCCATCTACCTTGCCTGGAAACTTTTAGCCACTCTATAATGTTTGAAGCTAATTACACAAGGAACGGAGAAGGCGATGGCACCCCACTCCAGTACTCTTGCATGGGAAATCCCATGGATGGAGGAGCCTGGTAGGCTGCGGTCCATGGGGTCGCGAAGAGTCGGACACGACTGAGCAACTTCCCTTTCACTTTTCACTTTCATGCATTGGAGAAGGAAATGGCAACCCACTCCAGTGTTCTTGCCTGGAGAATCCCAGGGACGGGGGAGCCGGGTGGGCTGCCGTCTATGGGGTCACACAGAGTCGGACACGACTGAAGTGACTTAGCAGCAGCAGCAGCACATAAGGAAACAAATTTTAAAAAAAGATACCTTTCCATGAAAAAAAAAAAGGACTAATATTTCCTTTGGACAAGATTTAGCAAAGATCCAATCTATCAGCAAGTTCTGTGGTATTTTTCTTTCCCTAAAAACATCCCAGTTTTCAACACTCAAATATTCCACTCTGGTCCCAATTACCATTATCTCTGCCCTGGACTTGTACTATAGCAGATTACTAACTGGTCTTCGTAATACCAGGAGCTAGATAATATACCCTTATTTTAATGCATAATGTATCCACAAGTAATATATACATATGTATGTATGTATAAGGGCTTTCCTGGTAACTCAACTGGTACAGAATCCTCCTGTAAGGCAAGAGACTTTGGTTCAGTTCCTGGGTTGGGAAGATTCCCTGGAGCAGGGATAGGTTACCCACTCCAGTATTCTTGGATTTCTCTGGTGGCTCAGACATTAAAGAATCCGCCTGCAGTGTGGGAGACCTGGGTTCCCTGGAGGAGCATGGCAACCCACTCCAGTATTCTTGCCTGGAGAATCCCCATGGACAGAGGAGTCTGACAGGCTAAAGTCCATGGGTCACAGAGTCAGACATGACTAAGCAACTAAGCACAGCACAGCATGTATAGATATGAATAAACTAGTTCTATGTATGTACACATAACATTCTTACGTATTCACCATCTAGCATTAGCAATGCCACTCACGCCTTGGCTTCTCTTCCCTAGTCTCATCTTTTTGCCTCTCACCAAATGTTCCAGGTCCTGATGGCAACAACACAGCCCTCAGCTGCTTTGTCTCGCCACACACACATCACAATCTGGATACATAGCTAGGTTTGTTTATTACATTTTTCTTCCAATTTTTATGAATTTATTTAAAATTTTTTATTTTATTTTAAATCATATAAAATATTTGCCTGATTAAAAAATCAACCTATGAAGTAATATCTATCCCGAGAAGCCTAACTGGTGTTTTTGCCCTCTCTAAACTTCTCACTCCCATTCCCTACAGCTAATGATATATACATGCTGCTTGCATAGTAACTATTTCTTTGAAATTTATTATGTTTGTAACAATGTTTGTGAATGTTCTATGTACACCGGAAAGAGATATAATTTTTATTATGATAGTTTGCAGTTTGATACGTACTTGTACTTTTTAATTGACTATATCTTTAGCTTTTTTGTTTTTGCTATTTTTTGTCCATTTGCTCTGTCTTGAATTGGGAAAGGTTTATCAAAATCTTCTCCTTTATATATATATTTCTCTATTCCTCATTGCAACTTCTGTACAGTCTGCTTTGTAAAAGTTGTTATTGGATATATAAATTAGTTACTTTTAGCTTTTAGAATTATAAAGATTAAAGCAGGAAAAATACTATCCCCATTTTACAAATAAAATGACTGATTCTTAGAAAGAATTGATGGTTTTCCATATTATACAACTATTAAATGTTCTAATTAGAAATGGTCTCTCCTTTGTTTCTGCTGGACAAATTACCTTCATTCAGTGCTAGCTGAGTGAATATTACTCTAATTTTCAGCTGCCTTTAACAGAGAAATAGTCAGTGAGCTGTATTGTTCAATTACCCTTTGACATAATTGTAAAAATGTAATATTGTTGATTGTACAAAAGTAAAAACAATGTAGCATCAATGAAATAACTGTGAAAGAAAAAAGTCCATACACATCGCTATAGAATTGTGACATATTTTTGAAGATCTATAGCTAACAGAGGAGCAGGCAGTGGCACCCCACTCCAGTATCCTTGCCCGGCAAATCCCATGGACGGAGGAGCCCGGTAGGCTGCAGTCCATGGGGTTGCTAGGAGTCGGACACGACTGAACGACTTCACTTTCACTTTTCACTTACATGCATTGGAGAAGGCAATGGTAACCCACTCCAGTGTTCCTGCCTGGAGAATCCCAGGGACGGGGGAGCCTGATGGGCTGCCATCTCTGGGGTCGCACAGAGTCGAGCACGACTGAAGCGACTTAGCAGCAGCAGCAGCAGCATAGCTAACAGAGGGCTTCCCTGGTAGCTGAGCTGGTAAAGAATCCGCCTGCATTGCAGGAGACCGCTTCAGTTCTTGGGTTGGGAAGTTCCCCTGGAGAAGGAATAGGCTACCCACCCCAGTATTCTTTGGCTTCCCTGTTGGCTCAGAAGGTAAAGAATCCGCCCTCAATGCGGGAGACCTGGGTTCGATCCCTGGGTTGGGAAGATCCCCTGGAAGAGAGCATGGCAATCCACTCCAGTGTTCTTGCCTGGAGAATCACCATGGACAGAGGAACCTGGCTGGCTGTAGTCCATGGGGTCACAAAGAGTCGGACACGACTGAGTGACTAAGCACAGCCCACAGCACACAGCTAACAGGAAAGAAAGTGAAAGTGAAAGTCGCTCAATCGAGTCCGACTCTTTGCGACTCCATGGACTATACTGTCCATGGAATTCTCCAGGCCAGAATACTAGAGTGGGAAGCCATTCCCTTCTCCAGGAACAGGAGAAACATATCAAAATACGTTTTTGATATATTATCAGAAAATAGCAAACAGGAGAAACATATCAAAAGAAGAAATAAACCAATCAGTAATGTGTACAATCAGATATGTGTGCCCATGAGTGTGTGTATATGTGTACCCCAAGATTTACACAACAAGAGTTTTTACTCCCAGATGAAATATAAATAACTTGTGTGAGAAATAAATCCTGATCAAAAGTCCCTGGACTTTTATTGTTCCTAAAATTGCCATCATAGGGCTTTTCTTCACCCATTAGCCCTAAGGATAAGATATTCCAATAGCTAATTTTCTACTCCAACAATTATAAAGTTGAAATTGATTAAATATGTTCCCATATTTAATTCCTTAACACTGGTCTTGGCAATTATCTTTCGGATCTCAAAGACATAGACAACAAAAGCAAAATAAACAAGTAGAGCTACATCAAACTAAAAATCCTCTCCACAGCAAAGGAAACCATCAGAAAAATAAAAGGGAAACCTACAACACAATGGGTGAAATATTTTCAAATGGTATTATATATAGGTCTAACTTATTTTACTAAGCATTATATTTTCTAGTTCCATCCATGTTGATGCAAATGGCAACATTTTTATGGCTGATTAATATTTCAGACAGAAAGATAAATGCTATATGACATCAGTTATATGAGAAATCTAAAAAATAATCTAGATGAATCTTCATGGAAAACAGAAACAGACTCATAGACAGAGAAAACAAAGTATAGGTACCAAACAGGAAAATGGGGTACAGAGGACAAATTAGGAGTATGGGATTAACAGATATAAGCTACTATACATAAAATAGGCAAGCAACAAGGATTTACTGTATAGCACAGAGAATTATACCAAATATCTTATAATAGCCTATAAAGGGATATATTCTGCAAAAAAAAAAAAAAGAATCACTCTGCTGTACACTTGAAACTAACACAATATTATTTATTATTTATTAAAACAATTATTTTAGCTATTCCTCAATTAAAATATGAACTTAGGAAAGATAAAATTTCCTTTACAATATCCTCACAATAAAAATTAACAAGGAAGAAAGATAAGAAAAATTTAATCACATATCTATAATAAAGAATGCAGTTTGGATTCAACAGAAAAATTACAATGAGAAATATAACTTGACTGATAAATTTTAAAAATTACATCTGAGCAATAAATAAATAATTTTCCTACTGCTAGAATAAAAGGGAAAGAAAGATGGATGGGAAAACTTAGTAGCAAAGATAATAAATGACTACAGGATTTTTCTTTTATTAAAAAGAACTAAATATCGATGAGTAAATAAAGTATTAAGTAGTTTAAATCTGGCATGTTTCAGAAAAATATGGATCCGTCTTTAGCATATAGCTCAAACGTTTGATTTTTACATGAAGTATCTCAAACCTGTTATTTTCTAAGATGAGTTAAGCTCTTGTAAAAGGTAGCCATAATATCCTCAAATTAACAATAATTTTAAAAGCAGTTAAAGTAAGAAATATGGGAAAGGATGCATATTTCCACTTTTCTAAGGATTTAAATTAAAGGATGGACAAATGCCTGTCAGCATATATTTTACATATTGCTTCTGCTCCCAAGAAGAGAGACTTGATTCTTTCTCATATTCAGAACCTATAGAATTTTTTCTTTGATTAGAAAACGTCTGGGAATTAGAGGATATTCACAGAACTCTATGATTATGAACAGAAGAAAGAAAAATCTACAAAAGATCCCATGGTATCTCATTGTGTAGAGATAATAGAAGGAGCTATGCTCAGCGATACCCTGGGGACCTCCTGCTGGCATCATCTCTCAGGACCTCATCTTTTATGATCCTCTCAGAGAAAGACTCAATTCAGTGTTGGTGCTTAAAAAGTAGTGTAAAATTCACCCAAGAAAACAGTCAGAGATTGAAATAGAATCCACAGAAATGTCCATTTCACACCCGGCTGTTAGCAAAGAGGACTGAGAATCACTGTCATCCAAAACCAAACTCTGGATGTGCAGCTTGGATATCTGGATCTCACTCTGCTGGACTCACTGGCATGTCCACTTACCTACAGTTCCCCATCTCTAGAACAAACTCATCCTTGGTCTCCAGGTAAGGAGGAAGATGCTGAAGGCATCAAGTCTCTGCAGAACCAAAGTTTATCCTGGGAGAAGGGCTGTGTCTTTATTTTTACAATTCACAGTCTATTTAGGAGAAGAGATTTTTCTTTATCTCTCTTCTCATGAATCCTCACTCTTAGAAATCTTGCTACTGGGCACTTACAGAGGTGGTCAGTTTGTGTGCTAAAAGGCACAAGAAATCAAAAGATCCATTATCTCTCAAACTCGCTACCCCTTTTCAACTATAAGAATCTTCCTGTGTTCCTACCTTTCATCCCTGCTACATAGGTGTTCTCTTCCTGTTTCACTTTTTCCACACTCTCTGGGTGATTCCCACTGAACTCATAGGACCCAAGACAGAGCTTCTTGTAATGTACTAGGCATTATCTGGGAGGTGGGAAGAGTCCAAGCGCAGGAGTGCTAGCGTGAGGTGTGTGGACACTTCCTGCTCCGGTACCTAGTATTCAGGCTGCTGCCACATTGCACGTCTGCCCTCATGGTAAGAATGAAAAAGAGAACAGGATGGATATCGAGGGTCTGTTCCTATTTCTACTGGAAGAGGAACAACTACCACTGACGCCTCTCTCTTATACCAGTGTTCCAGGTGGTCACACCTAGTGTTACTCCCTCTTCGTGGTCACAGGATCCCCCCATCCCAAAGATAACGTGAAGCTGGACCTGCATCACCTGTGTCTTCCACATTTCATACTGTGCTTTTAAAAGGATTATTAGCTTAGGAGTGTTTGAGTGCAGGTTTGTGACCGTGCCTGTGAGTATGAGAGGAATTTATTCGTTTCTGCATATATTCAGTCATTCATATACTAATTCAGTCAGTGAACATTTCCTAAAAATTTACTATATACTGGGTGATGCAGTTATATGGATTGAGATAGGATTTTTACAGTGAAGAAACATAAAACCTAGCCTGGGAGACAGGCTTGTAAACAAATAGTTAGGTATAAATTAATGAGAACTTTAAAAAAAGCACATGTAATTATATACATATATCAAAACTCATCAAATTGTACACATGAAATATGCACAGTTCATTACAAGTAAACTTACAATGATGAAGCAGTGAAAAAAATGTGTTTATCAAAAATCACTGGGAAATGAAATCAGTAGTGGATTATTTTGGCTACTGAGGTGGCAGTTTATCAATGATTCTCTTGTATATTCCCTTTACATTGTATCAATGGAAACGATATACCTCATTTTGTTTTACCAATTCCTCAAATTATTTCCTGACTCTTCCTTCCTGGTCCCTCAAGGCCAATATATTATACAGTTGGTTCAGGCTGGATCCATTGCATTTCCATGTGGATAGATATTTATGAATAGAAACCTCACTGTAACCATGTGGTCTTTGAGCCCTACTTAGCAGTTCATGAGCAGGTGGTCCAGTCACAACTGATCAGGCCACATTTGTCCTATATTGCCAGTTAGATGTGTGGCTTTATCTTTGAAAACAAACCCTTGTATGCTGTCAGTCTTCAACTCCACCCACCCCCACCCCGCCCCAGCCCCTACCCCATCCCAAGAAGTCCCTGCCAGGTAGCTGACTCTCTTCTCCGACATCTCCTTCATTGTAAAGGGCACTTCTAGGACTAGTACTTCAGCCTTGCCCTGGAATATCAGACTCCAGCCCTGATTCCTAGACATTTGCCCATGACCCTGCTACCTTCCCTAAGTCTTTCTAAACTCTTTCCCCAGGAGCTTGGATTCAGCAGGTCATTCCTTGCTTGTTCCTGAGCATCTGACCAGTTTGACCAGTGTTTCCTGCTTGGCTGCAGAGCACTGAACCAGTGCCTGATGCACCTCTCCGACTGACTGGACTTCTGATTCATCTGCAGCATGAAGGAGCTCAAACATGGTTATGCCAGATAAGACCCTGCAACTCTGCAGGCAGCTGTTGTGGCTGCATTGAGTCACCACAAAAGGCCCTCCCTATTTCCCAAGTGCATGGTGCTGCCTAAGTCTGGACTGGTCTCCACTGTGTGAGAGAACTATGGAGAGAACACTCCATAGTGTTCTTTTTAGACAGTTTCAGTAGAAATATTGTGGTGGAAATTTTTAGAAATTCATGTCAAATGTTTATAAGAATTTTTTAAAATCAAATACATTTTACATTTTTTATTCCAGTGAGATCTTTATTTTCAGGATCTGATGCTCAAATGTAGTCAGATTTGTATAGCTCTATTGATGCTTATTGTGTAACAGGAATAAACATCCATGGGCACAAAAAACCAAACCTATCTGACTGAATTCATTTTGCTGGGCCTTTCTTCAGATCAGCAGACCCAGATCGTGCTATTTGTGATATTTCTCATCATCTACCTGCTGACTGTATTTGGGAATCTGCTCATCATACTGTTAATTCATATTGACTCTCGACTGCATACACCAATGTATTTCTTCCTTAAAAACCTGTCGTTTAGTGATCTCCTTTTCTCTACAACAATAGTCCCCCAGATGCTATTCCATTTGCTGGTAACAAGAAAGACCATTTCCAAGTCTTGGTGCTCAATTCAGATGATTTTTTCCCTTGTAGCAGGGTGTACAGAGAGCTCCCTGCTAGCAGTGATGTCCTATGACCGCTATGTGGCTGTCTGCAAGCCGCTTCACTACTCCACCCTCATGACCCAGAGGATTTGTCTTCAGCTGTCCATAGGATCTTGGACTAGTGGAGCACTTGTGTCTCTGGTAGATACAACATTTACTTTATATCTCTCATACCATGGCCAGAACATAATTAATCATTATTTCTGTGAACCTCCTGCACTCTTGAAGTTGGCTTCAGAAGAAACCTACAAAGCTGAGATGGCCATCTTTGCCATGGGTGTGATAATTCTCCTCGGTCCTCTCTCCCTTATCCTTTTTTCTTACTGGAAAATTATCTCCACTGTGATTCGGATACGGGCAGGGGAGAGGAGACTCAAGGTCTTTTCTACGTGTGGTTCTCATCTCATTGTTGTTGTCTTCTTCTATGGATCAACAATATTTACCTATATGCGTCCAAATTCCAAAAAAATGAATGAGGGGGATAAGGTGATCTCAGTGTTCTATTCAGTCATAACATCTATGATGAACCCATTCATTTATAGCCTAAGGAACAAAGATGTTAAGCAGGCATTTAGAAAAGTATTTGGAAGATAGAATTCCTTAGAGCCAATGATCTCTGTATTGACATACCATCATGGGGATGAAGACATTTTAAAGTGATTCAACATCTGTAACAGCTTTCTTTCTGAAGTGTCTCTAGGCTGATACATCAATAAGGCACATACAGGTGCCTTTGTACATCTAGAATGTTTCAAGTCTGTCTACTGTATCTTGATCTAGATTATTCTTTGTATTTATAGATTCAGTTCAGTTCAGTTCAGTCGCTCAGTCGTGTCTGACTCTTTGCGACCCCATGAATCTCAGCACGCCAGGCATCCCTGTCCATCACCAACTCCCGGTGTTCACTCAGACTCACCTCCATAGAGTCAGTGATGCCATCCAGCCATCTCATCCTCTGTCGTCCCCTTCTCCTCCTGCCCCCAATCCCTCCCAGCATCAGAGTCTTTTCCAATGAGTCAGCTCTTCATATGAGATGGCCAAAGTACTGAAGTTTCAGCTTTAGCATCATTCCTTCCAAAGAAATCCCAGGGCTGATCTCCTTCAGAATGGACTGGTTGGACCTCCTTGTAGTCCAAGGGACTCTCAAGAGTCTTCTCCAACACCACAGTTCAAAAGCATCAATTCTTCGGCACTCAGCCTTCTTCACAGTCCAACTCTCACATCCATACATGACTACTGGAAGAACCATAGCCTTGGACTCATAATAGATTATTATTATTATGAGGCAAGTAAAATAGAGCTTTGCTCTTATACTGCATAATATAATATAATATTATATTGATTATATTTATACATTACATTATATGAATACTTTAAAATATTGAATAGGATCTTTATTTACACTGTACTAATCCATATTCCAGAGAAGGCAATGGCACCCCACTCCAGCACTCTTGCCTGGAAAATCCCATGGACGGCGGAGCCTGGAAGGCTGCAGTCCATGGGGTTGCTGAGGGTCAGACACGACTGGGCAACTTCACTTTCACTTTTCACTTTCATGCATTAGAGAAGGAAATGGCAACCCACTCCAGTGTCCTTGCCTGGAGAATCCCAGGGACGGGGGAGCCTGGTGGGCTGCCCTCTATGGGTTGCACAGAGTCGGACACGACTGAAGCGACTTAGCAGCAGCAGCAGCAGCAGCAGCAATCCATATTCACCCAGTGATATTACCTTTTTATCCTAAACTTCACAGCTAGTTGTCAGTCTCCTCCGATGCTAACATCAAATACAGTCTTCTACAGATCTTGGAGTCCTATGCTAGGCTCTAAAAGTTCTAGCGAGAAGATATCAATGACTTTTTTAACCCTGAAACTCTGATACTGGACTCTTGGTTTTTTATTTATTTCATTTCCTGCAGTCTCAAAGTACTCCTCTAGCCAATTCAGTTGCACATGTAGGCGCTGTAATTCAGTTGCACATGTAGGTGCTGTTGGCTCAGACAATAATGTATGGGATCTCAGATTCCAGTAAATGTGATACATCTTCTGTATATCACGCACTGTTTCTCTCCAAGGATTGTTGCCGGCTAAGGGAACTAGAATGGAGAGGAACACTGCCTACGTCAGAACTCTCAGGTCCTTTACCTGTGACACCAATACACTACAGTTGCTCCCTCTCAGACATGCTCTCCCCTCTTCTGCAGGTTTGACTTGCCAACACCCATCAGTCCTCTTTTTAGGAAAGTGGAAGAGAATCACGGACATTTGAGAAGCAATTCTAGAAGGTGAAGAGTGCTCTGTAGGATGAAAGGATGCCTTTGGTCTTTTCTAACTCTGCTATAACCCTCTGTAAGAGCAGGAGCAGCATCACTAACAGACCTGTAGCTTCTAATCAACTTCCAGCCTGGTACACTGCCCCTCCCTTAGAATAAAATCCACCGTCCTCTTCTCTCCTACCCTGAACTAAAGATCTAACTCTAAAAATCAGGAGTTTGAGCAAACTCCTGGAGATGGGAAAGGACAGGGAAGACTGGTGTGCTGTATGTAGTCCATGGAGTTACAAAAAGTCGGACATGACTGAGTGACGGAACGACAATAGCAAAGATCTAACTGCCAGTATTAAGTGAAATTTCTTACTGCTTCATTGGTAAGTGTGAACAATCACAGTTCACATCCATGGCCTGTTTCAGGGCTTGTGAGCTATGAAATATAGTTGGGGACCATCTCAATCCTGCGAATTTGCTCTCATGGTTGTCCATTTCTCTTGGCAGAGGTCCCACGACGCAAACTCATTCCATTACTTTTTCCTCCATTTCCAAACTTACATGTACCTCCTGACTCACCCCCACCTACCTGCTATGGAGCCATACGTAGGGATTCTTGTCATATGAAGACGAGTGCTGCTAACCATAACCAGATCATCCTTTCACAAAGTGAGAAGATTATGGAAGCACTTATCTTTTACTGAGCAATTTCCACTTGGAATTCTGCTCTCACTTCATGATCTTCTCTTTAGGCATCTGCAAGGTGATTATGGGTGAAGGATGGCATGAGCCAGGAATAGTGAGAAGCCCTCATGAAAGTCAAATTTGCCACATTGACTTCTGGCAATTCCTGCTTCCATGTCCATGGCCTTTTATGAGTACGCAGTGCTGTTCATTATATGTGACAAGGTCCTTGCTGAATTGAATGCATCATGTAGAATGATCCTACATGGGAGAATAAATCTGTGCAATACTAGATTCACCATGTACATAGATGTATATTGTTTTCAGATTATGTGAACCAGTATGCACCTATACAAGGAAACAAAGTCCTGCTCCAAAGATTATTTGAGAAACTAAGTTATAAACAACAGCAACTACTTAAACATGCTGCTGCCTCACGACCATTCGAAAGCTCAGTCCATTACTTGCTCTTTTCTTTCCATTTAGTAAAAGGGAAGTTATAGCACATAATTGGAGTGATTCTTGCAAAAGTGGCCATGGGTCACTCTGAGTTATAGAAAACTCAAACACGATAAGAAAATACAGATACTTAAACAACTTTTTAAAAGAAAACACCCACCTCTGACTGGATACCAGACTACTGATGACTATGCAGCTGAAGATAGATGAATTAGAGCATGTGAGAAACTAGCAAGCTCCTGAAGTCACCACAATCTGGGAACTACTCATGTTTTCTAGATTAAATAGTTTTTCAAGTTTTAAAAGAAATAAATTTCCTTTCATTATGCTACAGGTTGTATGACTGTTATTTTGTATTAAATCAACCCATATAATATTGCTTTCAATAACACAGTTTGAGATCATTTACACAATGAATATCTAATTGATTTATTAACTAAATATTTATTGAGAACTCTTCTAGGTGCTGAATATATAAGAATGAACAGTTTAAAATTCCTATCCTCACTGAATTTGCATTTTAGAAGAGGGTGATAAAAGTGAATAAACAATAAAACACATAATATGTCTGATGGTAATAAGTGCTTTGAGAAAATAAAAGCAAGGAAAGGTAGGTTGAAGTTTTAAGCAGGTGGTCAAGAAAGACCTTTCTGAGAAGGTGATATTTCATTAAAAGAGATCTTATATCTTGTAGAAGTCAACATTTGTGCTGTGACCAGAAGGTTGAGAAGAAAGAACCAACCAAGAAGAGATTTAGAGAGGAGGGTTTGGGCAGAGAAAATATAGAGTCTTGGATTGGAATGAGTTTTTTTGCAATAAAGACAGAAACAGATCAGAATGTTTGGAGGCTGATGAGTGACAGGGGGATGCAATGAACGTGGTCATAGACATAAGCAGAGGACAGATTGGTAGGGTCTTTGGTAGGCAGCCTTCCTAGGGCTGCCATAACAAATTTCCACAAACTGTGTGACTTAGATCAGAGTTCCATGAATAGAAATTCATAGTTCTGGAAGCCAGAAGTCTGAAGTCAAAGATATCTGCAGATTATGCTCTCTCAGAAGGCTCTAGTGGAGGAGACTTCCTTGGCTTGTGGAACCATAACTCCAATCTGTGCCTTTGTCTTCAAAATGACTTGTTCCTTCATTTCCTTTGTCTTCCTCTTTTCTTAAAAAGACATCCTTCACTGGGTTTAGGGTCTGAGTGCCGAAGAATTGATGCTTTTGAACTGTGGTGTTGGAGAAGACTCTTGAGAGTCCCTTGGACTGCAAGGAGATCCAACCAGTCCATTCTAAAGGAGATCAATCCTGGGTGCTCTTTGGAAGGAATGATACTAAAGCTGAAATTCCAGTACTTTGGCCACCTCATGTGAAGAGTTGACTCATTGGAAAAGACTCTGATGCTGGGAGGGATTAGGGGCAGAAGGAGAAGGAGACGACCGAGGATGAGATGGCTAGATGGCATCACCGACTCGATGCCCATGAGTTTGGGTGAACTCCGGAAGTTGGTGATGGATAGGGAGGCCTGGCGTGCTGCAATTCATGGGGTCACAAAGAGTTGGACACGACTGAGCGACTGAACTGAACTGAGCTGAGCTCAGGATGATCTCATCTTGAGATTTCCCGTAATTACTTCTGAAAAGAATTTGTTCCAAAAAAGTCACATTCTGAGATTCCAAGTAGATATCTTTTCAGTTCAGTTCAGTTCATGCCCAGTGATGTACTCTGAATAGGAGTTAAATAAGCAGGGTGGCAATATACAGCCTTGACGTACTCCTTTTCCTATTTGGAACCAGTCTGTTGTTCCATGTCCATTTCTAACTGTTGCTTCCTCACCTGCATATAGGTTTCTCAAGAGGCAGGTCAGGTGGTCTGGTATTCCCATCTCTTTCAGAATTTTCCACAGTTGATTGTGATCCACACAGTCAAAGGCTTTGGCATAGTCAATAAAGCAGAAATAGATGTTTTTCTGGAACTCTCTTGCTTTTTCATGATCCAGTGGATGTTGGCAATTAGATCTCTGGGTCCTCTGCCTTTTCAAGCTGCCTTTCCAGCTTGAACATCTGGAAGTTCACAGATCACGTACTGCTGAAGCCTGGCTTCGAGAATTTTGAGCATTACTTTACTAGCATGTGAGATGACTGCAATTGTGTGGTAGTTGGAGTATTCTTTGGCATTGCCTTTCTTTGGGATTGGAATGAAAACTGACCTTTTCCAGTCCTGTGGCCACTGCTGAGTTTTCCAAATTTGCTGGCATATTGAGTGCAGCACTTTCATTCTATCAGATCTAGGCCCTTAAATCTATTTCTCACTTCCACTGTATAATCATAAGGGATTTGATTTAGGTCATACCTGAATGGTCTAGCGGTTTTCCCTACTTTCTTCAATTTAAGTCTGAATTTGGCAATAAGGAGTTCATGATCTGAGCCACAGTCAGCTCCTGGTCTTGTTTTTGTTGACTGTATAGAGCTTCTCCATCTTTGGAGAAAGACTGCAAAGAATATAATCAATCTGATTTCGGTGTTGATCATCTGGTGATGTCCATGTGTAGAGTCTTCTCTTGTGTTGTTGGAGGAAGGTGTTTGCTATGACCAGTGCATTTTCTTGGCAAAACTCTATTAGTCTTTGCCCTGCTTCATTCCGCATTCCAAGGCCAAATTTGCCTGTTACTCCAGGTGTTTCTTGACTTCATACTTTAGCATTCCAGCCCCCTATAATGAAAAGGACATGTTTTTTGGGTGTTAGTTCTAAAAGGTCTTGTAGATCTTCCTAGAACCATTCAACTTCAGCTTCGTCAGCATTACTGGTTGGGGCATAGACTTAGATTACTGTGATATTGAATGGTTTGCCTTGGAAATGAACAGAGATCATTCTGTCATTTTTGAGATTGCATCCAAGTACTGCTTTTTGGACTCTTTTGTTGACCATGATGGCTACTCCATTTCTTCTAAGGGATTCCTGCCCACAGTAGTAGATATAATGGTCATCTGAGTTAAATTCACCCATTCCAGTCCATTTTAGTTCACTGATGCCTAGAATGTCGACATTCACCCTTGCCATCTCTTGTTTGACCACTTCCAATTTGCCTTGATTCATGGACCTGACATTCCAGGTTCCTATGCAATATTGCTCTTTACAGCATTGGACCTTGGTTCTATCACCAGTCACATCCACAGCTGGGTATTGTTTTTGCTTTGGCTCCATCCCTTCATTATTTCTGGAATTATTTCTCCACTGATCTCTAGCAACATATTGGGCACCTACTGCCCTGGGAAGTTCCTCTTTCAGTATCCTATCATTTTGCCTTTTCATACTGTTCAGACATCTTTTAGGGTGACACAATTCAATTCTTTGCAACATTCAGTTCAGTTCAGCTCAGTTGCTCAGTCGTGTCTGACTCTTTGCGACCCCATGAATCGCAGCATGCATGTATGTATAAATATGTTTATATGAATATATGTATGTTATATTCTAAAGTGAACATCCTATTGTTCTATATCTTTTAGAAGTGATACACTTCAGATGCCACATTTGTCAAATATAAAATTTTCATATATACTAGGAAATGTTTCGGTTCTATAACATATTTATTGGTCAAATGCTTTATGCCAGTTCAGTATATACAATATTAGTAAGGAAGGAAAATTTTATTATATATTTTATATCTGGTTGGGTACGTTTCCTCTACTCCCTCATTTTTCTTTTCCACACCTCATTTTCTACCATAAAATTACGAATTTAGAAGAAATTAAAAATAAGTTTATTAAATTCTATTATAAAAATCTTCTGTGAATTTGGTTGGAATTTCAATGAATTTATGGATGAATTTGGATGAAATGAACATCTTTACAAGATTATGCTCCAAGTAAGTCGGACACAACTTAGCGACTGACTGAATTGATGCATAAAATTAATCTCCCTATTCACTTATTCAAATATAATGTTTCATGGTTTTCTTTACAAAAGTCTTTGAATGCTTTTTAACTGCACACTGTTAAGTTTAGCAAATGTGAAAGAATTCTTTTTTTTACTAAAATTTCTACTTATTTTTCAGTTACTCATCTTGCTTTGGATCCCTTTGCATTTTTAAAAGATGTACAATTAGAGATCTGCAAATAATCTTTGTCAGTTTTCTCAATATTTTTCCTTGAATTCTCTCTATTGTCCTTTAGGCATGGCACCTCAAAATGCTTTAAAATGTGTTCAAATATGCCTGTTATTTGTGTGCCTATAAATATGAGTTTGAGTTAACTCTGAGAGTTGGTGATGGACAGGGAGACCTGGTGTGCTGCAGTCCATGGGGTCACAAATAGTCAGACACCACTGAGTGACTGAACTGAACTGATAAATAGCTCTGCCATAGTGGATGAGCTCTAAAACCCTTAAAATGGAGAAAGTCTGTGGATTTATCTTCAAGGAGTGGAGAGAACTGGGCTAAACCTTAACCTTCTCTACAACCAGTTTTTTAGTAAGAAAGGAACATAATTGCAGGATATAGAAAGGGTGACAAAGGCTTAGATGAAGCAGTTTGAAAATTTCTGAGTCTTTGTTTCATCATCTGTATTTAGGGGATAATAATAATTAACTGATGGAATTAAGATTTAAAATTAAAGGATAAAGAAACAATAATGACTAGTCCCAAGAGAGTGCCTGACACATGATAATTAGTATTATTCTTGGCAAAAGGCTTTGTGCAAAGAGAGAGAAAAGAGTGCTGAGGACAGAATAGGGCATATTTAAAGGACACCACAGAGTACAATGACCTACGAGGCAGCTATTTTTACTGGTGCGCCTCAGCGTCCTCTTCACATTGAGAACAAATGACAGATAAATTTGCTTAAGGGCCGGGATTACAAACAACAGTATCTTCCTTTAACTTCCCTTTCCTGGCTTCAGAGCACTTGTTCAGGATTACTTTGTAAATATAAAGACAAAAATCTGCCTTCACAAATGTTGTCAGTTTGCAGCATAAAAATCTAACTGGTTTAAAGCAACTGGAGTATGTTTGTTTCCCAAATTTATGTACAAGAAAGGATGCACTGTGAGCAGCTCTTAAAATCTTCTCAGAACTATGTGTAGTCCAGCCAAGGCTTGGTCACATAGTATATTCAAGATGATTGTTGGCTCTCTAGTTCTACTGAAAGATTCAAGGGCAGAGAAAATCAGAAATGGATTTCAATTGTCAGAACTACCAAGCAAAAAGTAAACTCTTTCTTCTAACATATGGAAGCAGATAAGAGTTGGAAGTCAATGGCCCAGTTTTGTATATTGATTGATAAAATACTTGTTACTCATATAATTTTTAACTGATTGATATGTGTGTGCTTTTTTTTCTTGGTGCTGACCTATAAAGAATATTAAATATTCATGGGAGAAGGAAACCAAACATATGTGACTGAATTTGTCTTCCTGGGCCTTTCACAGGATCCACACACACAAGTCCTGCTCTTCTTCCTTTTTCTCATCATCTACCTGCTGACTGTGCTGGGAAATCTGATTATTGTTGCGCTCATTCACATAGATTCCAGGCTCCATACACCCATGTACTTTTTCCTTAGAAACTTGTCCTTTGCTGATCTTTGTTTTTCTACTACTACAGTTCCCCAGGTGCTAGTCCACTTCCTGGTAAAGAGGAAAACCATTTCCTTTGCTGGATGCTCAACACAGATAGCTGTTTTACTTCTGGTTGGATGTACTGAGTGTGCACTGCTGGCGGTGATGTCCTGTGACCGGTATGTAGCTGTCTGCAAGCCCCTGCGCTATACCACCATCATGACACATTGGGTATGTGCCCAGCTGGCCATAGGATCCTGGGCCAGTGGAGCATTTGTGTCTCTGGTGGACACCACGTTCACGTTGTGTCTGCCCTACCGAGGGAACAATATCATTAACCATTATTTTTGCGAACCTCCTGCCCTCCTGAAGCTGGCTTCTGCAGACACCTACAGGACAGAAATGGCCATCTTTGCAATGGGTGTGGCCATCCTCCTAACTCCTGTCTCCCTGATCCTGGTCTCCTACTGGAATATCATCTCCACTGTGATCCAGATGCAATCTGGGGAGGGACGGCTCAAGGCTTTCTCTACCTGTGGCTCCCACCTCACTGTCGTTGTCCTCTTCTATGGATCAGCAATATTTGCCTACATGAGACCGAACTCCAAGATAATGAATGAAAGAGAGAAAGTGATCTCTGTTTTCTATTCAGCAGTGACACCCATGCTGAACCCCATCATTTATAGTCTGAGGAACAAGGATGTCAAAGGGGCTTTCAGGAGGGTGATTGCAAAATAGTTTTTTTGAAAGTGGGAATCTCTGATTTTGATGACAATTTTAGGGATGTGTAGAGAAGTGACTTTATTATAAAAATTTTCCCATTTTCATTCCATTCCTACACTTCCGTTTTCTTCTATTTTCTCACATGTCTTCTCAAATAAGTTCAGCATATTGCCTAATCAAAGCAAGGGACCTTGATAGACACAGGAAAGTAATATAGAAAGGAAAAGAAGGGAGAAAAATATAGGAAGAAAGGGAAAGAGAAAAGAAAGGAAGGAAAGAAATGAAAGGTTGATGAATAAACAGTCACTACTCTTCAAGCCCATACAAGCTAATAAGGAAATCAAAACAAGTAGACAACTGTACATCAAAAAAAAAACAAAGAAACAAACAAAAGTATCACAAATACAAGAATGTATTTCTGGCAAATGGATTCATTTTCTTCATACTTGCATGCATTCATCAAATATATTTTGAATGCATAACATATTTCAGGTATACTTCTAGAAGATCAGGCTATAGATGTAAAAAATGTAAAGTCCTGATGGTGTTATATTTCTAGCATAGCTTAAAATTCTCATTTTAACAATATCTAAAATTTTTAAGAGAGAATATTTAAGGAACAGCAAATGGCAGAATTTTTCCAAGAGTATGCATATGTTAAGAAAATGAGCGATAAAGATGAAAGTAAGACAGAGTCTAGACTGAGAAATACTCTTTTTTTATACTGAAGAATTTGCCCAGCATGTAATTCTGAAAATGCTGAATATGGGTAATTTATAAGATAGTAATAGATAATGAGGATGAAGTTAAGAAAATGAGAACTGTGGCACTACTTTATGCCTTGGTAAGGCATCTATAATGTAGACCATAGTTTTACATATTATGACTTAAAATGATTCCTAAGTCGTTTTTTGAAAATATTGTTCAATACACGGTGGAGTAGGGAAGTTGATCTTAGAGATCTCCTTTTGTAGCGAGTCCCAAGTGATTCTTAAGCACACTAAAAATTGTACATTGCATTTCAGGTAATGGAATGGCTTTCGTAGAAGCAAACTGTGTAATTATTTGCTTAGTATCTGATTCATCCATTAGGCTGCAAATTCCACAGCAGTAAAAACTGTGAATGCTTTGTTGATCTCTATATTATCATTTAGGAGAAGGCAATGGCACCCCATTCCAGTACTCTTGCCTGGAAAATCCCATGGACGGAGGAGCCTGGTGGGCTGCAGTCCATGGGGTCGCACAGAGTTGGACACGACTGAAGCAACTTAGCAGCAGCAACAGCATATTATCATTTATAGTAAAGTATCCAGCCATTGTTATTGCTCAAGAAATATTTTCAAGTGAATGGATAAAGCTAGAGTTTAAAAGAGAGATATGGGCTGGAGAAATAGATCTTCAAGTTTACTCTAAATAATTGCAAGTGAAATTTGACATATCTCAGGATATGTGCCAAAGGTTTTAAGCAGAAAACCAAGCTTATGCATTGCAATCTTGAAGGAGTTATATTAAAATGCAAATTCTTGGTCCTATTATAGACCACAGGGGTGGCAAAGATGGAGGTAATACAGATGTTTTGCAACAATATCCCAAAGTAATTCTGAAGTGCAATGGTGGATGAGATGTGATGTTCAAGAAAGATAGTGGGAAAGAATCCAAGACAGAACCTTGCAGTTACCAACATTTCAAGGTGGAAGTAGAGCCAATCAAGTCTGAGGCAGCAAGAATCAGAGAAACAGAGGGAGTGTCAGATGTGGCGAGAGGAGTGACCATCCAGGAAAGATTTCTCAAATGACTCAGAGTTTTATGTATTATTGATAAAAGCCTATATTTGTCAACTTGGTCATTACTGACCTTGGCAAAGATTCTTACAGCAGAATAATTGAATGGCATGATTATAGACTTTTGGAAACCATACAGAATCAATTTGTGAGGAGGCAACTTTTAAGTTGAAAACTGAAGGATAAAAGAGTCAACCAGATAAAGGTGTGATGGGGGGGGTGGTAAAAGGCTAGAATCCTTTTCTTTTTACTAAGAGAGGCTTTTCTCACCCTTAATATGACAAAAATATTCTATGTCATCTTCCAGTTCTAGTTCTAGCTTCTGGATTCACCTTTTGATGGGTATCAAGTCAAAAGACACAGCTAAGGCAAGGTCAAGAGAAGGAAGGATTTCTTGTTTTTCTTGCCTTTTCTGTATTCTTTTGCTCCCTTAAGATCATTAATTACTGAGACCTGCTCAAGGGCTAGCAGTATGGCCAAACTTAGAGCACAAAATGGTTTAGGTGATAAATAGCTTCTTCCTATGTCAAGAAAGCCATGCCTGGTTCTCTTTATACAGTGATCCCCTACCTTATCTGCTTACAGTTTTTCTTTATGTAAAACAATACTATTTGCTTTAGCATAGTAGTCAGCAAACTCTTTCTGTAAAGGGATAGAAATTAAATATATTTAGGCTTTGCAGGCCAAACTGTCCCATCACAACTACTATTGAAGTGGGACAACAAGTCATAGACAATAGAAAAATGAATGTGTTCCCATAAAACTTCCCCAGGTGTGTTTACCAATCCCTGTTCTAACAGATAAATCTCAAATCTCAGTGGTTTAACAAGCAGAAGCTTGTTCTTCACTTATACAAATTCTAGTTGAGGGATGGAGTGGAAGATGTGTAGACCTAGGTTGACAGAAGTTCTGGTATTTGCAACCTTTCATGGTTATCTTGCATGTCAATATCCAGAAAAATAAAGATTGAAAGGTTTTTCATTGGTAGGTTTTGTGCCTTAGAAGGAGCACACATCATATTCCACTGGTTGAAGTTCAGTCACATGGTCCCATATATGCACAGAAACAAGAGGGACATGAATCTGGGGTGGCACCCTGACATTAGACTGTGTTTTAACCATTAGATCTTAAAAAAATCTGGAATTTATTTTAGGAGAATATATATATATTTATGTATTATGAATTAATATGGTACTATTTTCCTAAATATTTAGCCATTTTTTTTTCTATTATCATGGTTACTCATCTTTTCCCATTAATATCAAATATACCATAAAATATACTAAATTTCAATATGAATATTGCCTATTTATCAACTACTACACTTTGTTATATTTCAATTACTGTAGTTTTAGTTGGTAGGACATATCTCTTATATATCATCTATTCTACAATTTTCTACTTTTTAGCTTGTCCAAATTCACTTTTTAAAATGTCATTAAAGTTTTGATAGTTATGAATTTGAATTTATAGGTTATTTAGCAAAAAACTAATATATTGTATTTAAATAAAATAGTAATCTTTGTATGTACGAACATAGCATATTCCTCTATTTCGTCAGTGAAGATATATACATACACTTACATGCATACACATTGCTATTATAGAGACTATTCTCTATACATACCTCAATTTTTATGGAGAAGAAGCTATGACACACACATAGCAGAGTCCATGCTCTCACGGAATTTTTTATTTTGGAAAGTGGAAACAGAGTGAGCAGGTAAACCAAGGTGTAAGAAAGCTATACATAATGATAAATACAATGAAAAAATTAAAACTCAGTGTGTGATAACGGCTTTTGGTTTGGGTGCATGCCACTTCAATCAGTAACCTTTATGAAAAGTTAAGCTTTTTAAGATGAGATGTGAATGACAAGAAGTAGTAAGACAAGGAGATTTGACAGAAAAACATCACAGGCTAGGCGAATAGCTACTAATTGGCTCTAAAGCAGAAATAATTTTGAACTGTGTAATGGACAATAAGAAGGTCAAAGGAGTTGGAGTGAATGTAAGAGAGCACAGTTTCAAATATGGACTGACTGGTAGGCACAGCAAGATCATGTGCATCCTTCCTGAAAAGTGAAATGCTCTGACATGTCTATGATGGTCAATCTTAAACCATCATAAATAGTTTAAGGAGGGAGAAAGGGAGAAAGCAGATTATAGAGGGACAAGAATGGAAATAAGAAATAGCTACTGTGGAACAATAGGCAACAGATTATGGTGACTGGACTAAGATGCTTTGGGGAGAGACGGCAACAAGTGCCCACATTTGGAATGTATTGTATAGATGAAACCAACAGGATTTACTGGAGTCAATAAGCAAAAAGAGAAAACAATGTCTATCATTTGTTGTACTATAAGTGGTAGCAGCACAGCATATTTAAGCTACTAGAGAATAAGCATGCGTTTGTATGTGCATGTAAGTCCATTTCAGCGTAAATACATATCTGTAGACTCACACATCTACACATGTCAAACATACCTTTTGGAAGTGTAAGGATATTTCAATATAGCCTTGAGATAATGGAAAATTAGTCTTGTCTGTGTGCTTGTTAAAGGAAATGGCAACCCACTCCAGTATTCTTGCCTGGAGAATCCTATGAATGGAGGAGCTTGGTAGGCTACAGTCCACGGGGTCGCAAAGAGTCGGATACGACTGAGGGACTTCACTTTTATTGTGAAATAATAAACATAGCTGTTTACTTACAGCCTTTGCTGATGCCTTGTTTTTCTTTTACTCATTTCAGTATTTTTGGAATTTTAGGCAGCATTAAAAAGTCTCCACATCAAAAGCAAAACAAGAAAAGATAAACAAATAAAAAACACCTGTTGGAGTGTCCAGACTGGGGAGTTTCCATGATGGCTGATGTTTGGAAAAAGGAGGAGTGAACATGTGCAAATATATTCAAACCACCACTAGTGTGGGCATTAAACTAGGCTGCTAACATGATCTTTTAAGAAGATCGTGTGTGCATGCTCAGTCGCTCAGTCGCGTGTTCAACTTTTTGTGAACTCTCCCCACCACACCCGCCGCTGACCTCCAGATCATAGCCCAGCAGGCTCCTTGTTCATGGAATTTTCCAAGCAAGAATACTGGAGCAGGTTGCCATTTCCTCCTCCAGGGTATCTTCCCGACCCAGGGATTGAACCTATGTCTCCTGCATCTCCTGCATTGGCAGGAGAATTCTTTACCACTGAGCCTGGGAAAGCCTTTTAAGAAGGTCAGTTGGTCTAAAATTTGTACAAAACTCAAGTCCCTGCCCCTGATAACTACATCTCATCAGCTGTATGGTCCTTGCTTAGGCTTCCCAGTTGAAACTTTCTCTTTTGGGACCTTATATTGGTTCAATATGGACTCCTCCAAGTCAGAGGTCATGTCTGAAGTTTGCAAAACCTCCCTCCCATTCAACACTGTAATTAATTGGGAAAACAAAGAGTAAATTTTAAATACAATGTGATCAAATAACAAATGCTGGAGAGGGTCTGGAGAAAAGAGAACCCTCCTACACTGTTGGGGGGAATGTAAGTGTAGCCACTATAGAAAACAGTATAGAGATTCCCCCCAAAGAGAAAAATTGAATTAACATATGATACAGCAAGCCCACTCTTGGGCATCTATCTGGACAAAACTACAAGTCAAAAAGATACATGCACCTCTTTGTTCATACCAGCACTATTCACAATAGCCAAGATGTCAAAATAAACTAAATGCCCATTAACAGATGAATGGATGAAGATATGATATAGGTATATATTGGACTACTACACAGCCATAAAAAGAATGAATTAATAATTAAATATAATTACAATATTTAATTATGATATCAGTTCAGCTCAGTTCAGTCGCTCAGTCTAGCCCAAAAAAATAAAGTCTGACACTGTTTCCACTGTTTCCCCATCTATTTCCCATGAAGTGATGGGACCAGATGATATAATTAACTATAATTAAATAATTATATTATATTGAATACAATTAGTATATATATATTTAATTAAATACTTGGTTTAATATTAATAATTAATTATAATTATCATGTGCTGTCTTGAGTTACTCAGTCATGTCTGACTCTTTGTGACCCCAGGAACTTAATTAAGAACTAATGAATTAATTCATTCTTTTTATATCTGAGTAGTATTCCATTGTATATATGTGCCATACCTTTATCTGTTCATCTGTTAATGGGCAATTAGGTTACTTCCATGTCTTGGCTACTGTGTGTAGTGCTGATACAAACATAGGGGAGCATATATATTTTTGACTTGTAGTTTTGTCCAGATAGGCGCCCAGGAGTGGAATTGATGGAGCATATGGTAACTCATTTTTTTTTTTTTTAAGAACCATAATACTGTTTTCTATAGTGGCTACACTAACTACATTCCCACCAACAGTTTCTCCACACCCTCTCCAGCATTTGTTATTTGATCATATTGTATTTAAAATTTACTCTTTGTTTTCCCAATTAACTACATTGTTAAATGGGGAGAGGAGTTTTTGAAAACTTGGGACAGGACCTCTGACTTGCAGGAGTCCATACTGAACCAATATAAGGTCCCCAAAAAGAAAATTCAACTTGGAAATCTAAGCAAAGACCATATAGCAGGGACAAGGAACTTGAGTTTTGTACAAATTTTAGACCCACTAACCTTCTTAAAAGGGTCGTTATAGAAAGATGGGAGCTTCACTGATGGCTCAGATGGTAAAGAATCTGCCTGCAATGCAGGGGACTGGGTTTGTTCCCTGGGTCAGGAAGATCCCCTGGAGTAGGGAATGGCTATGAACAAAGCTAGTGGAGGTGATGGAATTCCAGTTGAGCTACTTCAAATCCTGAAAGATGATGCTGTGAAAGGGCTACACTCAATATGCCAGCAAGTTTGGAAAACTCAGCAGGGGCCACAGGACTGGAAAAGGTCAGTTTTCATTCCAATCCCTAAGAAAGGCAATGCCAAAGAATGCTCAAACTACTGCACAATTGCACTCATCTCACACGCTAGTAAAGTAATGCTCAAAATTCTCCAAGCCAGGCTTCAGCAATACATGAACCGTCAACTTCAAGATGTTCAAGCTGGTTTTAGAAAAGGCAGAGGAACCAGAGATCAAATTGCCAACATCCACTGGATCATGGAAAAAGCAAGAGAGTTCCAGAAAAACATCTATTTCTGCTTTATTGACTATGCCAAAGCCTTTATTGACTGTGTGGATCACAATAAACTGTGGAAAATTCTGAAAGAGATGGGAATACCAGACCACCTGACCTGCCTCTTGAGAAACCTGTATGCAGGTCAGGAAG
>SJYT01080182.1:17361-156600 GCA_006410635.1 Cephalophus harveyi | reverse complement strand
ATGAGAAACACTGGGCTGGAAGAAGCACAAGCTGGTATCAAAATTGCTGGGAGAAATATCAATAACCTCAGATATGCAGATGACACCACCCTTATGGCAGAAAGTGAAGAGGAACTCAAAAGCCTGTTGATGAAAGTGAAAGAGGAGAGTGAAAACGTTGGCTTAAAGCTCAACATTCAGAAATGTCCCATCACTTCATGGGAAATAGATGGGGAAACAGTGGAAACAGTTTCAGACTTTGTTTTCTGGGGCTCCAAAATCACTGCAGATGGTGACTGCAGCCATGAAATTAAAAGACGCTTACTCTTTGGAAGAAAAGTTATGACCAACCTAGATAGCATATTCAAAAGCAGAGACATTACTTTGCCAACAAAGGTCTGTCTAGTCAAGGCTATGGTTTTTCCAGTGGTCATGTATGGATGTGAGAGTTAGACTGTGAAGAAGGCTGAGCACTGAAGAATTGATGCTTCTGAACTGTGGTGTGGGAGAAGACTCTTGAGAGTCCCTTGGACTGCAAGGAGATCCAACCAGTCCATTCTGAAGCAGATCAGCCCTGGGTGTTCTTTGGAAGGACTGATGCTGAAACTGCAACTCCAGTACTTTGGCCTCCTCATGCGAAGAGCTGACTCACTGGAAAAGACTCTGATGCTGGGAGGCATTGGGAGCAGGGGGAGAAGGGGACGACAGAGGATGAGATGGCTGGACAGCATCACCGACTCGATGGACGTGAGTTTGAGTGAACTCCAGGAGTTGGTGATGGACAGGGAGGCATGGCGTGCTGCAATTCATGGGGTCGCAAAGAGTCAGACACAACTGAGTGACTGAACTGAACTGAACTGGACTGAACCCAATCCATTATTCTTGCCTGGAAAATTCTATGGAGAGAGGAGCCTGGTTGAATTACACAGTTCATGGGGTCACAAAGAGTTGAATGTGACTGAGTGACTAACACTTTCACTTTTGGAGACAGGAGTTCAATCCTGGGGTCAGGAAGATCCCCTGGAGAAGGCAGGTGGCAACCCAGTCCAGTGTTCTTGCCTGAAAGATACCACAGCCAGAGGAGCCTGATGGGCTACAGTCCAAAGTGTCCCAAAGAGTTGGACATGACTGAGCAGCCAAGCACAAGTGCTCAACAGGAACACGGATGGAAACAGAGATCATCATACCGAGTGAAGCAGGTCAGAAAGAGAAAGAAGACTGCCACAGGATATCACATATATGTGGAATCTAAACTATAACACCAAGGAACCTACTTTCAAAATAGAAACAGACACACAGACATAGACAACAGACTTCTGGTTGCCAAGGAAGAGGGAAGGCGGAGGAGGGATAGACTAGGGGATGGGGTTAGCAAATCAAACCATTACATACAGAATGAACAAACAAGGTCTTACTGTATAGCAGAGGAAGTCATATTCAATATCCTAAAATAAGCCATAATGGGAAAGAATATAAAAATGAATATATGTGTATAATATGAATGAATATATGTATAACTGAGTCACTTTGCTACATAGAGAAAATCAATACAACATTGTAAACCAACTATAATTCAATAAAAATAAATAAGTGAATACATAAATACAGTCTGATACATATCTCATAAATTACTTCACAGAAAGACAATTTAAAATAGCATTTGACAAGTAAAGCGACATTCTTCGTTTTTCTATTAAAAGATATACTCTCCACTATGGTGCTTTTGCCATCAGTATTTCATTTTTAGCAGAAAACTTCTGACTTTGAGGAGGAATGAATTTTGGTGTCAAGCTATATGCTCTCCCAAGATGGTGAAGTGTGTTCATAGCATATATTTTCGTAGGACCCTCCTCAAGGCCCCCATGACTTCTTTATTCCTCAGGCTGTAGATGAGGGGGTTCAGGGCTGGGGTGACAATCGTGTAGAAGACAGAGATGATGTTGTCCTGCTTGGGGCTGTGGAGGGAACTGGGCAGAACATACATGAATGTGGCCGCTCCATAGAACATCCCGACCACAGTCAGGTGGGAAGAGCAGGTGACCAGGGCTTTCTGCCTCCCTTCATTTGAGGGCATGTGGAGCACAGTAAGTAGGATTAGTGTGTAGGAGCCAAGAATAGCAACAAGAGGTGGAATCAGGAAGGTCACACCAGTCACATACAACATGAGTTCATATCTAGAGGCATCTTCACAGGCCAACTTCAATAGAGGTGGAATCTCACAGAGCAGGTGGCTGATCTCCCGGGACATGCAGAAAGGGAAGTGCATGGTATACAGAGTATGACATAATGCATTCAAGGAAGCCAGGACCCAGGGTGTGGCCACCATGAGCCAGCAGACCCTCGGCCTCATGAGAACCATGTAGTTCAGAGGATGACAAATGGCCACATACCTGTCATAGGCCATGAAGGCCAGTAGGAGGTCCTCTGCACCACCCAGGGTCAGTGCCAGGAACATCTGAAGGGCACAGCCCATGAATGAGATGGTGTTTTCACTGAGCAGAAAATCTATGATGGCCTTGGGAGTGACAACAGATGTGAAGAGGAGGTCCATGAGAGAGAGCTGCCTGAGCAGGAGGTACATGGGCACGTGGAGCCGGGCATCCGTTGTGATGACCAGAAGCAGCAGGCCATTGCTGGTGAGGGCCAGCGTGTACAGGACTGAGATTGTGGCACAGAGCAGCTCAGGAGACCCACTGTTATTCAGAATCCCCAACAATATGAAGCCACTTCCCAGGGTGGAGTTCCAAAGCTCCATTCTGTGTTGTTTCTTTAGTTGCCTAGAACAAAGTAGATTCTTGGTGAATTTTTGTTATGATGGCTCCATAGTTTTATAACATCAGAAGCCCTGTAGGATGGCCAATCCAATGGTAACTGATTTTTCCTCTTGATCTCTCAATTTGTGACTCTTTATATCTTGCCAAAAAGAACCCATCTAGTTCGAGAATAAGCATCACAGTAATAGCTAAACAGTAAGAGGTCACTAGATGAGAATATTATTCAGGATCTAAAACTTAAATATGTATCTCCCCAGAAAGATCAAATCACCTCTCTTATAACAATAAAGCAATATTCTGACATCCATGCTTCTGATTTTTCTGGTACTTAGGTTTTAAGTATAATGTTTAATCAAAAGATTTACATACCCAGTCTGTTCTGCATAGGCCTATTTTGAAAATGTAATACTAAAACAGGTATAGAAATGTGATTTAAATAAGGCACCTCAATATACCTCCCCAAATAACTTGTGTTCACTTTGCTTACAGCATTCAAAACTGTAGTCACAGCCTCGTTAGAAGAGATAAAGTATGTCCAACTTAGTTCACTGGACCAGGCTTTCACTCTCTATGAGCCTAAGAGGGAAGGGATTCTAGACTGTCTGAGACTAGAGATTGTTGAGTTTGAGGTACTGTCACTATTAGAGCTAAACCTTTAGGATCAACGCAAAAAAAAAAAAAAAAAGTTTTTTTTTTTTTTAAACAGGTTATGATAAAATGTCAGCCTGAGATTACTGAGAAATATGATAAAAAATAAGGACCTACTCAAGAAATTCAGATTGTTTTGGGCAGAAGTGGTAAAAGATGTCAGAAGCAAAAGATTTTGTGTTGTATGCTGTAATCAGGCTCAATAATCCTAACTTTTCTCTCTTGCACCTTATCCAGATCCCCATTCTCCCTCTTGCAGGGCCAGGGCATCCACACAGCACTGAGGAGCCACAAAGAGGAGGAAGATGAGTTCCTGCTCTGGAAGCTGCTCTTGGGGTGTGGTACCCAATCTCAGGGAGAAAATCAAAGAGACAGGGATCTGAGGTTGACAGAAATCAGCCTCATGCATCTTAGGAACTGGGCAGATAAATCCAACTCTGAACATAAGAATCTGTAAGTGAAACATATTTCTCTAAGTCATTTCCCTCTACTGTGTCACTGATTTGACATTTACTGGTTTCTATTAGTCCCTATGGAGTTTATAGGATTTTAATGTAAAAAAGTGTTAGAGCATGTGATAGACCTATCAGGTGCTTTTAAAAGTTCCTTTGGAGACATTTATTATAATCTAAGGGTAAATACATTTATCAGAAGCCAGAAAAAGTACATGGGATCTGAAGACAGGTCCTGATGCTTTCACCAGGAAGCAGATACCCTGGCCTGGGATGTAGCATAGAATTTTCCATCAGTCCTCACTGATTCCTCTTCATGTTTAGCAAGCCAAGAATAAAGGGAGTTGGGATGAGGTATAGAGCCCAAGCACCAGAGATCCTAGAAGACAGAGTAGCTGAAGTTCTTAGGTCTGCACTGGGCTTCATCTTTTAAGAGGCTGCACACATCCCTGAGAGTGAGACAATATTCTTACCTCAGGTGGTTGAGAAATCCAGCTTCTTGACCACACAGACTACCCAGGGGATTGTTTGAGGGTCAAGGAAGATCCAGTAGAAAAGGAGAAGGAAGGGGACTTCCCTGGTGGCCCAGTGGTTAAGACGCTGCATTACTGCTGCGGGGAGCAAGGGTTCAAGCCCTGGTCTGAGAACCAAGATCCCACATGCTGCACAGTGCAGTCAAAAGAGGTGAATAAATAAAATAAAGTAAAATAAACTTTTTATGAAGAGAAGGAAGATAAGAGCTTTCCAGCAGTATTCCACTTGTAAAATTTTTGCTAAGTTGGGTTAGAAGTCTGAGGAGTCTGACCAAGAGAAGTATAGGACTCCTCTTCCTTCAGTTCCTCTGCAGATGTGCTCTGGAAATGTGGCACTTACAGACAGAGAGCTAACTGAGTCCTTGAGCCTTGGAAGTTTCTGTGGAACAAGAATATGGCTTACCTCTTCTCAAGCCTGTAGAGAATTAGGAGAAACTTCTAACTCAGAAGCTGTGGGCTTCTGTCACACAGCTCCTCAAGTAAGAGGCTCATCTAGCTATGATGCGTTTGTCAGAGTTCATGGGTACCGATGCTACTCTTGCTGGGGTCTGGGAGAAAAAATGAAAGCAGTGGGAATTGGGAGGAAGCAGATATTAGAAAGGCTGCTCAAAGGAGACCCAGCAATGACTGACCTCACTGTCCCTGGGGCCAACACCGAGCCAGGGCCTGTCCTGGGGGAGGCTGCCCAGCGTCCTCATTCCATGACCCCACCCCCTCTATTCTACCCCTGTGCTTGGAGGGATGCAGCCTAACCTCTCAGCTGAAACGGTCTCCCCTGGAAAAGCTGGTCGTAGAAACAGGGTGGTAATGAATCCCTTTGGGCCTGTTTCCTGATCCTGAATCCCTGCACTCTTCTCTCACTAAATGAGCTTGGAGGCCCTGGGTTTCTATGTCACCTAAGGGAGGCACTGATGACCTGATTCCAAATTACTGACAGAACTGAGCAGGAAGCAAAGGTCCCTTTCATGGTCAGCCAGCCCTCTAACCCAGATTTAAGGTGGGTTTTAGGGCATCTGTGAATTATTGCTTCTCACCTCCATAACCCTGGCCTCTCTTATCATCCCCTTAGACTGGACTATTTAAATGAATATGATTGTGCTCTGTGAAGTCTGCAATTACCAGGTCTTCCCTTCATTGACCTTTGTGTGAAAGTCGCTCAGTCATGTCCAACTATCTGTGACCCAGGCCTGGGGGAATTGCAATCCAAGCCAGAATTCTCCAGGTCAGACTATTAGAGAAGGTAGCTATTCCCTTCTCCAGGGGATCTTCCCAAACCAGGATTCAAACCCAGGTCTCCTGCATGACAGGCGCATTCTTTACCATCTGAGCCACCTCTGGCGACCTGTTGCATCCTCTACATAAGTATGTGTGTTTGGTGTTATTATTGTCTGCCACAGTAACATCTCTCTACAGTAACATCTGTAGAGAAAGTATGAAAATCTGTGAATATTGGGCAGGAACAATAAAAAGAAATAAAGACAGTACTGAAGTTGGAGAATGTTAGTGTTAATGAAAATCTTTTAAATGCTCTGAGAAAAATGCCAGATTTCCCACTGGCAAAGACAGATACAGACAGAAGATAGTGGAGTTTTCACTGACAGTAATCAGACAAGAAAGAAACACCTTCAAAAGCAATGAGGGAACATAACTGCCCCCACTTAGAGTTCTCTCTATGCGTAGAGAAAGTATCACTAGAGATTGAAAACAAACTACAAACAGAAGCACAAGACTTTACCACCAAAGATGCCCCAATACAATAATTTCAGCAAGAAAAAGCATGATGCCTAGGGATGTTTATAATACAAGAAGCAATAGAGAACACAGATATTGACTCAATATATGTGTTGCTAATTTTAACTGACCAATGATAAATATATTTGTATTTCAAAACAGTACAATTAAAATTCTTGACAAAAATCAAAAGATGGCAGGGGAATTTTTTTATTAGTACTTAAAGAAGGCTGTCGAAGTAGAATATTAAAAGCTAATGAGGTGGATAAAACTGGAGCTGATTATACAGAGTAAAGCAAGCCAGAAAGAAAAACACCAATACAGTATACTAACGCATATATGTGGAATTTAGAAAGATGGTAGCAATAACCCTGTATGCGAGACAGCAAAAGAGACAGATGTATCGAACAGTCTTTTGGACTCTGTGGGAGAGAGAGAGGGTGGGATGATTTGGGAGAATGGCATTGAAACATGTATACTATCATATGAGAAATGAATTGCCAGTCTAGGTTCGATGCAGGATACAGGATGCTTGGGGCTGGTGCACTGGGATGACCCAGAGGGATGGTACGGGGAGGGAGGTGGGAGGGGGGTTCAGGATTGGGAACACATGTACACCCATGGCAGATTCATGTTGATGTATGGCAAAACCAATACAATATTGTAAAGCAAAATAATCAATATTGTAAAGTAAAAAAATAACAATAATAAAATAAAATTAAAAAAATAAAACCTTCATATATATTTATCTCCAATTATTATTTCTCACATTTTTTCACTTTTATTAAGGTACAATTTTCATACAAGAAAGTTCACCATTTTTAGTACATATTTTGCAGGTTTTGACAAATATATATAGTATATAGCCACCACCAAAATCAAGATAGAGAAGTTGTATTGACTCCCCAAATTCTCTGTTGCCCTTTGGTATTCATATCTCAACCTTCCCCAAACTCTTCCCAACTCTCTGATCTGTTTACTGTTGCTCCTATTTTCGTGTTTTCCTGCATGTTATATGAATGGTTTCAGATATTTTGAATCCAGCTCCTTTCACTTAACATAATATGTTTGAGATTCATCCAAATTCTGCTATTAGTAGTCTGTTACCACTTTTTGCTGAGCAGTATTCAGTTGTGTGGGTGTATCATAATCTGTTTATCCATTCACCAATTAAAGGACATTCGTGGTGTTTCAAATTCCACTTTTTCGTGGAAAAAGTCATTCTAAATATTCACATATAGGTTTTTGAGTAAACATAAGTTGCTATTCACTTGGGTAAGTACCTTGTAGCGAGCTTGCTCAGTTATGATAAGTGCATTAAGTTGATAAGGAACTGTTTTCCATTGTGACTAATCCATTTTCATTCCCAATTTTATTCTCATTTTTCAGTCTGTTAAGTGATAAAATATAGAGTCTTTAAATTCTGATTAAAAGTGAAGAAGTGCTTACTTTAGCAGCACATATACTGAAATTGGAACAATACAGAAAAGATTAGTATGACCCCTGTGTAAGGATGGCAAAAGATTCATGAAGTGTTCAAAATTTTTGTTCATTGCAATACTATTCACAACTGCCAGGACATGGAAGCAACCTACCTGTCCATTGACAGATAAATGGATAAAGAAGGTGTAGTACATATATACTGATACAATGAAATATTAGCCATACACATGAATTTGAGTCAGTTGTAGTGAGACAGATGAACCTAGAGCCTGTTATACAGAGTGAAGTAAGTCAGAAAGAGAAAAACAAATGTTGTATATGAACACATATATATGGTATCTAGAAAAATGGTGCCGATGAACCTATTAATATTTGTAGGGCAGTAATAGAGATATAGACATAGAACCCAGCAGGGGAAGGAGAGGGTAGGATGAGTTGAGAGAGTAGTACTGAAACATACATAATGACAGGTAAAATAGGCAGCCAGTGGGAATTTGCTGTATGAGACAGGGAGTTCAGTCCAGTGTTCTGTGACAACCTAGAGGGATGGGATGGGGTGGCAGGTGGCAAGAGGGAAGGCTGTAACCTATGGCTGACTCATACTGACGTATTGCAGAAATCAACACAACATTGTAAAGCAATCATCCTGGTATTAGCATTTAAAGAAAAAAGAGTTTGGGGTAATGAGCAGGGTCATTTAAGCAAGTAAACAAGGATGTGCAATTCAAGACAGAAAGTCATTTGGGGACACACACACATACACACACATACAGAGTTGGAAACTGAAAATTAATAAATTAAATCCTGACTATTTAGCAATTCTGGAAATATTCTTGCTGCTGCTGCTAAGTCGCTTCAGTCGTGTCCGACTCTGTGCGACCCCATAGACAGCAGCCCACCAGGATTCCCCGTCCCTGGGATCCTCCAGGCAAGAAAGGAAGTGGGTTGCCATTTCCTTCTCCAATGCATGAAAGTGAAAAGTGAAAGTGAAGTTGCTCAGTTGTGTCCAACTCCTGGAGACCCCATGGACTGCAGCCCACCAGGCTCCTCTTTGTTTAAAGTCTTTCTGAGATATGTAGATTATAAAGATTTATTGTATCTTCTATGGAATGTAGCTGTTAATCTCTGTGCCCTTTTAGGCTCATTGGTAATTGTTAGTTTGGTATTAAAATTCAAATTTTATAAAATATATAAACTCATTTCTTTGTCAGACAGATGAGTCATACACCTCTGTAACTGTTTGACAAGCAGTGCTGAAGGATTGAGTGAGGGCAGCCTGATCATGGTGGCATGAACCATGAATGGTAGGAAAGAATCAGAAGCTATAGCTACAGTTAAGTCTTTCAAGACTATTTGCTCTGAGAAATGCTCTGAGAAATGGAAGGGGGAGCTTCTTTAAGATGGGAGATACTGGAGCATGTGTTTAACCTGTAGTAAATGTTCTTGTAAGGAGAGAGTTGATACAGAGGGAAGCAGGAAATTCCACGACCATTATCTTTGAGAAGTAAGAGAGCCTGGCTGAAGAGTACTAACGGAGGATCTGGCCGCTGATGGTCTCTTTTTTATTTGACAATGGAATATTAGTCATAAAAACAGCAATTCTACCATTTATATAACAATGTTGATGGACCTAGAGAATATGATGGACTCTTTTGAAAGAAAAAACACTATGTGCAGATGGGCTGGTAAATGTGGTATTGGAAGATGAGGGAGTCCTATATGACACCTTATCTTTTCTCAGTGATGCAAAGTCATAAGCTAAGAGTCAAGGGCATTTTTTAAAAGAATAACAGATTTATTAGGGTATGGCAATAGGATACTATGTCCCTGGAATTTAAGACTGAGTATTGCAAAAAGACATTTCCAAATCAGTGTATGAGTTACATACAATTGCAATTAATATACTAATAGGAATTTTTAGACATTTAGCAGATGACTCAAAAGTTCATCAGGAGGAATAAACAGATGATAAAACTTTAAGAAATATGAGGAAATATGGGAAAGGATACCCCTTACAAAACACAGAAACTAGAGAACATACCCAGAAATACTCCCTATTGCTCTACTTCTAAGAAGACAGTTTATAGTCAAGGGATTGTAAATAATAATGAGAAGATCCATGATAGGAGAGAGTTATTAAGGAAGCCAAAAGTCAAATCAGCTATTTAGAAACATATTAACTTAAAGTTTCACCATCCATCATGTATCACAAAAATCAATTGCAGAGAAATTAAAGCTGAAGTCACTTGTGAAATTATTAAACAGATATAAGAGAAATATGCAAATTTCTCTGAACAAAAAATGGGAATTGAAATGGCACAATCGCCTTAAAAGTACAAAGGAAAATATGAATATATGAAACTACATAAATATTGTAGTACTTCTCTATCCAACATATTCCACTACATATCTAGGAATAAACTAAAAATAAACGTTGGAACATGAATAACTGTCAAATTGTTGGGGAGCTTTGTCTATAAAGAGCTAAAATAAAGAGTTAAAATAAAACCAAGTAAGTAATATAAATGAAAACATCTGTTACATTTTCACTGATATGTTTAATAAATTAGCAAAGAGTTCATATGATGAGACAGCCCTAGAAAGAGTGCAGTGAGGCAGGCGCTCCCACATAATGCTAGCCAGTATGCAAACAGTTTCTAGCTTTCTCATAAGCAGTCAGCTCTGGCTCTTTGTAACAAGAATTAAAATTTTTTTTTGCCTATATCCAGTAATTTCACTTCTAGAAATTTGATCTACCATAAAATCATACATTCATTGTAAGAAAATTTGGGGGAACAAAATTAAGTGTAAGCAAATCCCTAAATACATTATATAGGATTCAAATGATGATACTACCTAGTTTTTTATATTGATCATTTATCAAGACTATTTACTAGTTATTTATATAACAGCTAGCATATATTAAGCACTATCTGCCAGGCTCTGGTCTAAGTGTGTAATTATCTTATTCAAGTCCCTACAAAACATCATGAGGTTATCATAAATCCTATTATTATCATCACTTTTCAGATGAGCAAACTGAGACACAAATGGTTCCATTTAATGTTCACAGATGATACAGTGACAGCAGAGATTACACTCGGCACTCTGACCCCCTCCCTCCTTCCTGCTCTTCTCTCCACCCTACACTATACTGTTCCCTCTTCACAAGGAAGAAGCTTCACCCAATTTTAAACGACAATAAAGCAAGACCTTAACCAAAATGTACAGAACTATTCGGTAAATTGCATGTATGAATAACCCAAAAAAGTGAATGCCAAACTTGAGAGTCCCTTTGTCTGCAAGGGGATCCAACCAGTCCATCCTAAAGGAAATCAGTCCTGAATATTCATTGGAAGGACTGATGCTGAAGCTGAAGCTCCAATACCTTAGCCACCTGATGAACTGACTCATTTGAAAAGACCCATGATGCTGGGAGGGATTGGGGGCAGGAGGAGAAGGGGATGACAGAGGATGAGATGGTTGGATGACATCACCAACATAATGGACATGAGTTTGAGTAAACTCCAGGAGTTGATGATGGACAGGGAGGCCTGGTGTGGTGCAGTCCATGGGGTCGCAAAGAGTCAGACACGAGTGAGCGACTGAACTGAGCTGAAACTTTATAGCTGATTTTTGCTTCTTTCTAAATTGTCTGTTTTTATAATGAACTTGGATTATAGTTTCATAGATTAGCTTTTGTCTTTGCATTATGGTTGATCTCAATAGATTAAGTAATTTAAGATAGCCCTGTAAAAAAATATATTTCTGAATCTCTACAAAGCCCTATCTGCAAAAATAACTCCAATGATGTGAGCAGGAGTACTTTGTCACCTCTTAACTGAATAGACTGAAGTTACCAGATTTGTCCAAAATATTCCCACACTGATAAATCAAATCACAGAAATAAGGCATATTTAAGGTAGCTAGAAAATTATATATATATATATATACACACATATATATATATCCCTCCTTTCATGTGGACACAGAGATATACATATACTCACTTCACAATTGTCTTGATGTTTTGAAAATTTTCTGTATCTATAATAAACTACATATTTAAAAAATTCAAGCAATATAACAATAGATGTATATATGGCTATATTTCTAACCCTAATTTCAAATTGAGGAATTCTACATTCAGTTTTATTGGTTTCTGTCTTTTAATTTTAAATTAAGTCACTATTAAATTCTCCCATTTGGATTTTTCCATTATCTCAACAAAAACTGTCCCTTGAAACTGAAGTAGATGCATAGACACAAACTGATTCTTCTTTCCAAATAATTATTTGAACAACAGCTACATAACAGACAAGAAGTCCAGTATATCTTCTGAGGATTCGTATTCCTGCAACAGTCTAAGAATCTTGTTCAAACAAGAGAAGTCTTCCTCTGATTTTAAAAGGCTATTGGAGTTTGCTCAGACTAAATCTACTGCTATTGATCACTGAAACATGATATTGACTGAAACTTAGTCCCCTACCATGTCTATCTTGTAACTGTGTCAGGAGTGTGTCCGCAGCATGTATTTTTGTAGGACCCTTCTCAAGGCCCCCATAACCTCTTTATTCCTCAGGCTGTAGATGAGGGGGTTCAGGGCTGGGGTGACAATCGTGTAGAAGACAGAATTAACATTGCCCTGCTTGGGGCTGTGGAGGGAACTGGGCAGAACATACATAAATGTGGCCGCTCCATAGAACATCCCGACCACAGTCAGGTGGGAAGAGCAGGTGACCAGGGCTTTCTGCCTCCCTTCATTTGAGGGCATGTGGAGCACAGTAAGTAGGATTAGTGTGTAGGAGGAAACAATGGCAGAAAGGGGGAGCAAGAGGAAAGCCACACCCATCACATACACCATGAGTTCATATCTGGAAGTATCTGCACAGGCCAACTTCAACAGAGGCGGAATCTCACAGAGCAGGTGGCTGATCTCCCGGGACATGCAGAAAGGGAAGTGCATGGTGTACAAGGTATGTCCTAGAGCATTCAGGGAAGCCAGGACCCAGGATGTGGCCACCATGAGCCAGCAGACCCTCGGCCTCTTGAGGATCATGTAGTTCAGAGGATGACAAATGGCCACATACCTGTCATAGGCCATGAAGGCCAGTAGGAGGTCCTCTGCACCACCCAGGGTCAGTATTAGGAACACCTGAAGGGCACAGCCCCCAAAGGAGATAGTGTTTTCACTGAGCAGAAAATCCACAATGGCCTTGGGAGTGACAACAGATGTGAAGAGGAGGTCCATAAGAGAGAGCTGCCTGAGCAGGAGGTACATGGGCACGTGGAGCTGGGCATCCGTTGTAATGACCAGAAGCAGCAGACCATTGCTGGTGAGGGCCAGTGTGTACAGGACTGAGATTGTGGCACAGAGCAGCTCAGGAGACCCACTGTCATTCAGAATCCCCATCAATATGAAGCCACTTCCCAGGGTGGAGTTCCAAAGCTCCATTCTTGTGTTGTTTCTTTAGTTGCCTGGAAACAAATGGATCCTTGGTGAATTTTTGTTATGATAGTCTCATAACTTTATACCATCAGAGTTCCCATAGGATGGCCAATATGAATCCAGTGAGATGATGCCTTTCCCTCTGGTAGCTGATCTTTTCTCTTAATCTCTGTTTCTGACTTTTTAGATTGTATCTTGATAAACAAAGAACCCATCTAATTGGAGAACAAACATTAGTATAAGAACCTATCTAACTGGAAAATAAACATCACTAAAGAGCTTAACATTAAGAGATTACTACATGAGGATTATTCAGGACATCAAATGTGAACATGTATCTCCCTAGAAAGTCAAATCATCTCTTTCACAACAATAAAGATATTCTACTACACATGCTCCTGATTTTTTCTGGTACCTATGTTTTAAGTAGAATGTTTAATCAATAATTTACATACCCTGTCAGTGATCTGCGTAAGTCTTTGTGGATTGATTTTCTGAAACAGGCACAGAAATGTGATTTTAATAACATACTTCAATATACTTCTCCACATAACTTGTGTTATTAATCCTACCTTCTCACTTTTGCTTAAACTCAGATCCCCATTCTCCCTTTGACAGGGCTAGGGTATCCACACTGGATTGAATGGCCACATAGAATGAGAGGAAGAGCTCTTGATCTGGAAATGGCTCTTGGAGTGTTGTACCCAATTTCAGGGAGGAAATAGAGAGACAGGCACCTGAGAATGATAGAAATCTGTGTCACTCAGCATGGGAACTGGGTAGATAAATCCAGTTTGGAACACAGTGAAGCATATTTCTAAAAATCACTTTCCTCTATTGTGTCCTATATTTTGACATTTCACTAATTTCCATCAACCTCTACAAGGTCCACAGAATTTTGATGATAAAAGGTATTACAGGATATCACAGACCTTTCATCTACTCTTAAATATTCCTTTGGAGGCATTTATTGTAATGTAGGTGCCAACACTTTTATCAAAGGTCAGCAAAGTCTATGGAGTTTAAAAACAGGTCCTGAAGCTTCCACCAGGAAGCAGATACCCTGGTCTGGGATATAACTTAGAATCTTACAGCAGACTGTAAGATTCACTGATTCCTCCTCATGTTTAGAAAACCAAGAATATAGGAGTTTGGGATGGGGTACAGACCAAAGCACCACAGAACTTGGAAGTCAGAGTAGCTGAAGTTCATATGTGTGCACTGGGCTCCATTTCTCAACTCAGCATTCCTAGAAGCTGCTCACTTTCCTGAAGCTGACAATGCACTTACTGTGGGAAGCCAGCTTCCTGACCACACGGTCTATTCTGGAGATCGTCTGAGTCATGGAAGTTCCAGTAGAAATGGAGAAGGAAGATAGGCACTTTCTAGCAATATTCAGTTAGTTTTTTGCTAAGTCGAGTTAGAAGTCAGGTATCTGACCAAGGTAGGTGTCAGGCTTGTTCTGTTCCTTCAATTCTTCCGGAGGTCTTCTCTGGAAATGCAATAAATGCAGAAAGAACATCAATACAGTCCTTGGATAGTTTCTATGAAACAAGAAGATAGCTTTCCTGTTCTCACGCCTATGGAGAATTACAAGAAGCTGCTTCTGTCTCGCAGTTCCCCAAGTAGAATGCCCATCGGGAGCATATGTCTGACTGGGTTGATGGGTACCAATGCTCAGACTTTCATTTACTCTTGCTGGGGAATGGGAGAAAAATGAAAGCAGTGGGAATCTGGAGGTAGATATTAATCGAACGGCTGCTCAAAGAAGACACTGCAATGACTGACCTCACTGTCTCTGGAGCCAACGCTAAGCTAAGGCCTCTCCTGGGGGAGGCTGCTTGGTTTCCTCACCCATGACCCCACTTCTCTACTCTATTCTACCCCTGTGTTCAGAAGGACTTAGCCTCTCAGCTGAAATGGCCTCCCTTGGAAACGTTGGTCCAGGACACAGGGTAGGAATCAATCCCTTTGGGCCTGTTTCCTGGTCCTGTATCCCTGCACTCTTCTCTCATTAAATGAGCTTGGAGGCCCTGGGTTTCTATGTCACCTAAGGGAGGCACTGACGGTGCATTTCCAAATTACTGACTGAATTGAGCAGGAAGCAAAGGTCACTTTCACGGTCATCAGTCCTCTGCCACAAATTTAAGGTGGGTTTTGGGGCACCTGTAGCATTTTGCTTCCCATCTCCACTCCCCTGGCCTCCTGACAAAAGATTAATCTCCAAAACAGACAATCAGTTCAGGCAGCTCAAATCAGAAAAACAACCCACTCAAAAAGTGGGCAGATGGCCTAAACAGACATTTCTCCAAAGAAGACTCGCAGATGGCTAATAAATACATGGGGAAAAAAAAATGTTCAACATCACTTATTAGAGAAATGCAAACCAAAACTACAATGAGGTTTCAACTCATACCAGTCAGAATGGTAATCATGAAAAAAAATCTACAAACAATAAATGCTCGAAAGGGTGTGGAGAAAGAGTAACCCTCTTGCACTGTTGGTGGGAATATAAACTGATAGAGCTGAAGGAGGAAACAGACAGAACTGGACTCCAGCTTAGGCCAGGCTGCAAACATTAGGCTACATGCATTGTCACCCTCCCAATGGACTCTGAACTTTGTGCCTGGTGTCTACAGAAATGGCATACCAATGGAAAACCAGACCCCTGGATAAAAGAGCCTCAGGACTTGTACTTCGACTCTCTGTTGCCTCAAAGAATATGCTAATTATCTCTGTAACAGAACAAAATGGTAAATTCCATTATGTTTATCAGGATATGACCACAGGCCTATTGATAAATATCCACTGTTTATCTAGTCTTGTGACACATGAATCATGGGTTAACTTTGATTGTATCTCTCTTTTATCTTGTCCAGACTAGTTTCAAGGAATTTGGGGAGGTGGGTTTGAGCACGTACACTTAGGGTATATAAGGTTTTCACAAAAACTGGTCAGAGTCCTTGGCTAAGAGGAGACTGTGCCTTGGGCCCGCCAGTGTAATAAACTGCACTCCACTATCTGCATTGTCCTTCTGAATGAGTTTGTTTCCCGGAACGTGTGGCTACAACACCTCCTTGTCCATCACCAACTCCCCCGGAGTTTACTCAAGTCCATTGAGTCAATGATGCCATACAACCATCTCATCCCACCTGTGTCGTCCTCTTCTCCTCCCACCTTAAATCTTTCCCAGAATCAGGGTCTTTTCAATGAGTCAGTTCTTCACATCGGGTGGCCAAAGTATTGGAGTTTCAGCTTCAGCATCAGTCCTTCCAATGAATATTCAGGACTGATTTCTTTAGGATGGACTAATTGGATCTCCTTGCTTTCCAAGGGACTCAAGAGTCTTCTCCAACACCACAGTTCAAAAGCATCAGTTCTTCAGTTCTCAGCTTTCTTTATAATCCAATTCTCACATCCATACATGACTGCTGGAAAAACCATAGATTTGACTAGACAGATCTTTCCTGGCAAAGTAATGACTCTGCTTTTTAATATGCTGTCTAGGTTGGTCATAACTTTTCTTCCAAGGAGTAAGTATCTTTTAATTTTATGGCTGCAGTCACCATCTGCAGTGATTTTGGAGCACAAGAAATAAAGTCTCTCACTGTTTCCACAGTTTCCCCATCTATTTGCCATGAAGTGATGGGACCAGATGCCACAGTCTCAGTTTTCTGAATGCTAAGTTTTAAGCAAACTTCTCCACTCTCCTCTTCCACTTTCATCAAGAGGCTCTTTAGTTCCTCTTCGCTTTCTGCCATAAGGGTGATGTCATCTGCATATCTGAGGTTATTGATATTTCTCCCGGCAATCTTGATTCCAGCTTGTGTTTCCTCCAGCCCAGCCTTTCTAATGATGTACTCTGCATTGTAGTTAAATAAGTAGGGTGACAATATACAGCCTTGACTTACTCCTTTCCCAATTTGTAACCAATCTGTTGTTCCATGTCCAGTTCTAACTGTTGCTTCCTGACCTGCATACAGATTTTGCAGGAGGCAGGTCAGGTGGTCTGGTATTCCCGTCTCTTTCAGAATTTTCCAGTTTGTTGTGATCCACACAGTCAATATAGCAGAAGGAGATATTTTTCTGGAACTCTCTTGCTTTTTCAATGATCCAGCGGATGTGGCAATTTGATCTCTGGTTCCTGTGCCTTTTCTAAAACCAGCTTGAACATCTGGAAATTCAGAGTTCACGTACTGTTGAAGCCTGGCTTGGAGAGTTTTGAGCATTACTTTGCTAGCTTGTGAGATAAGTGCAATTGTGCGGTAGTTTGAGCATTCTTTGGCATTGCCTGTCTTTGGGATTGGAAAGAAAACTGAACTTTTCCAGTCCTATTGCCACTGCTGAGTATTCCACATTTGCTGGCATATTGAGTGCAGTACTTTCACAACATCATCTTTTAGGATTTGAAACAGATCAACTGGAATTCCATCACCTCCTCTAGCTTTGTTCGCAGTGATGCTTCCTAAGGCCCACTTGACTTTGCGTTCCAGGATGTCTGGCTCTAGGTGAGTGATCACACCATTGTGCTTATCTGGAAGAACTTTTATATATATTTCTTCTGTGTATTCTTGCCACCTGTTCTTAATATCTTTTGCTTCTGTTAGGTCCATACCATTTCTGTCCTTTATTGTGCCCATGTTTGCATGAAATGTTCTCTTTGTATTGTTGTATCCACGCGTTCTGGGAAACAAACTCACTTAGAAGGACAATGCAGATAGCAGAGTGCAGTTAATTATACCGGCAGGCCTAAGGCAGAGTCTCCTCTTAGCCAAGGACCCTGACCAGTTTTTGTGAAAACCTTATATACACTGTGTACGTGCTCAAACCCACCTCCCCAAATTCTCTGAAACTAGTCTGAACAAGGAAAAGAAAGATACAATCAAAGTTAACCTGTGATTCGTATGCCTTAAGCCAGGTAGTTAACAGTAGGCAATTATCAATAGGCCTGTGGTCATACCCCAATAAGCATAATAGACTTTATGATTCTATTTGGTTATACAGATAATTAGGGTATTTTTTTAGGCGACAGAGAGTCTAAGTACCAGCCCTGGGGCTCTTCCATCTGGGGCTCTGATTTTCTAGTGTATGTCGTTTCCATAGATACAGGGCATATAGCTCAAATTCCACGGTCCGGCTCAAGATGGAGGCCTGCTTTAAAGATGGAACTTGCTCTGTCTGTTTCCTCCTTCAGTATCTCTGATTTCCTTGAAGAGATCTCTAGTCTTTCCCGTTCTATTGTTTCCTTCTATTTCTTTGCATTGATCACTGAAGAAGGCTTTCTTATCTCTCCTTGCTATTCTTTGGAACTCTGCATTCAAATGGGTATATCTTTCCTTTTCTCTTTTGCCTTTCTCTTTTCTTATTTTCACAGCTATTTGTAAAGTCCTCCACAGAAAACCATTTTGCCTCTTTGCACTTCTTTTTTTGGGGGATGATCTTGATCCCTGCCTCCTGTACAATGTTATGAGCCTCCATCCATAGTTCTTCAGACACTCTGTCTATCAGATCTAATCCCTTGAATCTATTTGCCACTTACATTGTATAATCATAAGGGATTTGATTTAGGTCATACCTGAATGGTCTAGCGGTTTTCCCTACTTTCTTCAATTTAAGTCTGAGTTTGGCAATAAGGAGTTCAAGATCTGAGCCACCATCAGTTCCTGGTCTTGCTTTTGCTCAGTGGATAGAGCTTCTTCATCTTTGGCTGCAAAGAATATAATCAATCTGATTTTGTTTTGACCATCTGGTGATGTCCACATGTAGAGACTTCTCTTGTGTTGTTGGGAGACAACACAAGTGCTGGCTATGACCAGTGCGTTCTCCTGGCAAAACTCTATTAGACTTTGCCCTGCTTCACTCTGTACTCCAAGGCCAAGTTTGCCTCTTACTCCAGGTATTTCTTTTCTTCCAACTTTTACATTCCAGTCCACTATAATGAAAAGGACATCTTTTTGGGTTGTTAGTTCTAGAAGGTCTTGTAGGTCTTCATAGAACCGTTCAACTTCAGCTTCTTCAGCATTACTGGTTGTAATCCAATCCATAGACTTGGATTACTGTGATATTGAATGGCTTGCCTTGGAAACGAACAGAGATCATTCTGTCTTTTTTGCGATTGCATCCAAGTACTGCTTTTTGGACTCTTTTGTTGACCACGATGGCTACTCCATTTCTTCTAAGGGATTCCTGCCTGCAGTAGTAGATATAATGGTCATCTGGGTTAAATTCACCCAGTCCAGTCCATTTTAGTTCGCTGATTCCTAGAATGTTGATGTTCACTCTTGCCATCTCCTGTTTGACCACTTCCAATTGGCCTTGATTCATGGACCTAACATTCCAGGTTCCTTGCAATATTGCTCTTTACAGCACTGGACCTTGCTTCTATCACCAGTCATATCCACAACTGGGTATTGTTTTTGCTTTGGCTCCATCCCTTCATTCTTTCTGGAGTTATTTCTCCACTGATCTCCAGTAGCATATTGGGCACCTACCGACCTGGGGAGTTCCTCTTTCAGCATCCTATCATTTTGCCTTTTCATACTGTTCATGGGGTTCTCCAGGCAAGAATACTGAAGTGGCTTGCCATTCCCTTCTGCAGTGGACCACATTCTGTCAGACCTCTCCACCATGACCCACCCATCTTGGGTGGCCCCCAGGGCATGGCTTAGTTTCGTTGAGTTAGACAAGGCTGTGGTCTGTGTGATTAGATTGACTAGTTTTCTGTGATTCTGGTTTCAGTGTGTCTGCCCTCTGATGCCCTCTCGCAACACCTACCGTCTTACTTGGGTTTCTCTTACCTTTGACGTGGCGTATCTCTTCACGGCTGCTCCAGCAAAGCGCAGCCGCTGCTCCTTGCCTTGGACAAGGGGTATCTCCTCACTGCCGCCTCTCCTGACCTTGAACATGGAGTAGCTCCTCCACTGTTCTGAGGGGGAAACTGGGTCTTATTCTGATGGGCAGGGCCAGGCTCAGTAAATCTTTAATCCAATTTTCTACTGATGGGTGAGATTGTTTTCCCTCCCTATTATTTACCTGGGGCCAAACTGTGGTGGAGGCAGTGAAGATAATGGTGACCTCCTTCAAAAGGTCCCATCATGCCCTGCTACACTCAGTGCCCCCAACCCTGCAGCAGGCCACTGCTGACCCATGCCTCCACTAGAGACTCCTGGGCACTCATGGGCAAGGCTGGGTTAGTCTCTTGTGCGGTCACTGCTCCTTTCTCCTGGATCCTGGTGCCCATAAGATTCTATTTGTTCCCTCCAAAAGTCTGTTTCCCCAGTCCTGTGTAAGTTCTGGTGGCTCTATGCTGGTTTTAATGGCGACCTCCTCCAAGAGTGCTTATGTCATACCCAGGTCTGTGGCACCCAGAGCCCCTGCCCCTGTGGCAGGCCACAGCTGACCCGTACCTCCACAGCAGACATTCCAACACAGTTCTGTCTCAGTCTCTGTGGGATCTCTGGGTCCTGGTATGCACAAAGTTTGTTTGAGCCCTCTGAGCATCTCTGGCAGGTATGGTATGGGGTTTCATTCTAAATGTGTTTTTGCCCCTCTTACCATCTTGCTGGGGCTTCTCCTTTGCCTTTGGACATGGGGTATCTTTTCTCAGCCGCCTCTCCAGCGCTGTGCTGTGTAATCACTTCCACTGTATCGTAAAGGCTTCCCTGATAGCTCAGTTGGTAAAGAATCTGCCTGCAATTCAGGAACATTGGTTCAATTGCTGGGTCAAGAAGATCCACTGGAGAAGGGATAGGCTACCCACTCCAATATTCTTGGGCTTCCCTTGTGGCTCACCTGGTGAAGAATCTCCCTGAAATGCAGGAGATCTGGGTTCAATCCCTCCCCTGGAGAAGGGAAAGGCTACCCACTCCAGTATTCTGCCCTGGAGAATTCTATCGATTGTATAGTCCATGGGATCACAAAGAGTTGGACAAAACCAGTCCCATCACTTCATGACAAATAGACAGGAAAACAATGGAAACAGTGACAGACTTTATTTTGGGGGGCTCCAAAATCACTGCAGATGGTGACTGCAGCCATGAAATTAAAAGATGCTTACTCCTTGGAAGAAAAGTTATAACCAACCTAGACAGTATATTAAAAAGCAGAGACATTACTTTGCCAACAAAGCTCCATCTAGCCAAAGCTGTGGTTTTACCAGTAGTCATGTATGGATGTGAGAATTGGACTATAAAGAAAGCTGAGAGCCAAAGAATTGATGCTTTTGAACTGCGGTGTTGGAGAAGACTCTTGAGTCCCTTGGAAAGCAAGGAGATCCAATCAGTCCATCCTAAAGAAATCAGTCCTGAATATTCATTGGAAGGACTGATGCTGAAGCTGAAACTCTAATACTTTGGCCACCTGATGCAAAGAACTGACTCATTGGAAAAGATCCTGATTCTGGGAAAGATTTAAGGTGGGAGGAGAAGGGGACGACAGAGGATGAGATGGTTGGATGGCATCACCAACTCAATGGATGCGAGTTTGAGCAAACTCCAGCAGGGTGATGGACAGGGAAGCCTGGTGTGCTGCAGTCCATGGGGTCGCAAAGAGTCAGACACGACTGAGTGACTGAATTGGACTGACTGAACATTAAATCCCTTTTCAAAGCAGATAGAATATAAATAAACAATTTTAAATTCACAGAAAAAAATCAAGATGATGGGACTTTTTTCTATTGGTACTTAAAGAAGGCTGTACAAGCAGAATATTAAAAATTTTATTCAATTATTTCCTACTTTTTAAATTTTTATTAAGGCACAAGTTTTCACCCAATAAAATCTGCCTCTTTTCGTATACAGTTCTGCAATGTTTGACAAATGTATATAATAGCATATGTAAAAAGGGAAAGTGAAAGTGTTAGTCTCTCAGTCTTGTCCAACTCTTAAAGACCCTTTGGACTGCACCTCACCAGGCTCCTCTGTCCACGGGATTCTCCAGCCAAGAATACGCGAGTGGGTTGTCATGAGCTCCTCCAGGGGTCGTCCTGACATAGGAATCAATCCCACATCTCTTGAGTCTTCTGCAGTGCGGGTGATTTCTTTACCTGCTGAGCCATCAGAGAAGCCCATAATAGAATATAACCACCACCAAAACCAAGATATAAAAGTTGCCTCAACCCTGCAAATTCTCTGGTGCCTTTTGATAATCATCCCATGCTCACCCAAACTCTTGAGAATGCTCTGATCTGTTTACAGTCACTCCTATTTTTTCCCTTCATGTCATATGAATGGTATCAGATACTTTGAGTGTAGCTCCTTTCACTTAGCATAATATGTTTTAGATTCATCCAAAGTCTGCCATCTATTAATAGTCTGTTCCCATTTTTTGCCGAGTAACATCCAGTTGTGTGGCTGTATCATAATTTCTTTATCCTTTCACCAGTTAAAGGACATTTGTGTTGTTTCTGGTTATTGTTGTTAGTGGAAAAAGCCATTATAAACATTCATGTATAGGTTTTTGAATGACTATAAATTGTTATCACTTGGATAAGTCCCTTGTAGTAAACTTGCTCTGTTGTGTGGTAAGTATGTGTTTAATTTGATTAAAAACTGTCCATCTGTTTTCTGTAGTGATTGAACAATTTTATTCCCATTTTGCACTTTTAAGCTATAAAATATGGGTTTTTAAATTAAAAATGAAGTGCATGTTGCCTGAAGTTTTAAATTTCATGTCTCCCTAGTTAGTATTTAAAGATAAAAAGAAGAGTTTTGGGGAATGAGCAGGATTATTTATGCAAGTAAAGAAGAAGGTGCAATTCAAGACAGAAAGTCATACAGGGACACACACACATACACACACTTAGGACTGGAGAGTGAAAACCTTAATGATAGTTAAATCCTGTCTAGTTAGCAATTCTGGAAATATTTACAATTATTTAAAATTTTCTGAGATATGTAGACTATAAAGATCTATTGTATCTCCTATGGAATATAGGTTTTAATCTCTAAGACCTTTGAGGCTCAATGGTAACCACAGGTAACGATTCTAAAATTCACATTTTACAATTTTATAACATATATAAACTATTATTTGTTTGTCAGAACAGATGAGACATATACCTCTGTCACTCTCGACATGCACAACTACAATGTGGTAGGGAGGCGAAGTGCTGCTGGCTGTGGAGGGGAGCCTGATTACAGCGACATGAATCATGAATGGTAAGAAAGGACCAGAAGGTATAGGTACAGTGAAGTCTTTTAAGATGATTTGCTCTGAGGAATGGGGTAGTATTAGACCAGTACTAGAGACACCCTCTATCACTATACTTACAAGAAGAAAATATATAGTCAAGCAATTATAAATAATAATAATAAACATAAATAAGTAAAGATCATTAGGAATGCTAAGAGGAAAATTAGCTATTTAGAAAACAACTAACTTAAAGTTTCACTACCCATAATGTATTTAAATAATATCAGAGAGATTAAAGTTTATTAAGCAAATCTAAAGATTTATGGCAATATTATCTGAATTAAAAATGGGAATTGTAAGGGTACTATCACTTATAAAGTACAAAGGAAAAGATGAATCTATGACATTTTATAAATGTTGTAACACTTCTTCTCTATCCAACATATCCTACTACATATGTAATAAACTAAAAATAAATGTTGCCACGTATATAACTGCCAAATTTTCTAGGACCTTTGTCTATATAGGGCTACAGAAAAATCATTAGAATAAAACAAAATAAATATTATAAGTGAAAACACCTGTTACTTTTTGTTTATGTACTTAATAAATTATCAAAGGGAGTTTATATAAGACAGCACAGGAAAGAGTACAATGAGCCAGAGACTCTCAAAATGCTAGCCAGTGCGCAAAAGGTCTCTAACTTTCTCATGAACAGTTGGCTCCTTAAGAATTTCAAATAGTTTCTTTGCTTATATTCCATTATTTACACTTCAAGAATTTGACCTCACATAAAATATACCCTTATGTAAGAAAATTTGAAGGGACAAAATTAAATGTAAGGAAATCCCTAAATACATTATAGAGGATTCATATGATGCTATTATGTAGTCATTTGAAATGAAGTTTTATCAAGACTATTTTTTAGATATAACAGCATGGTTTAAGAACTTTTTGAGAGACACAGGTCTAAGTGCATTATCATCTTACTCAAGCCACCCTAAAACATGAGATCATCAAGAGTCTTATTATTATCACTGCTTTTCAGGGGAACAAAGTGAAAAATGAATGGTTTAATTTGTGTTCAAAGATACACAGATATACCTGGTGAGCAGAGATTGAACTCAGCACTCTGGCCACCTACCTCCCTAAGCCCTCAAGCCCTACACTATAATGTCCTCTCTTCAAAGGAAGAAACTTCACCAAATTTTAAGCAAAAAAAGCGCAAAACTTTAGCCAAAATGTACATAGCTATTCAGCAAACTGCATATAGATAAGCAAAAAATGAATAGAAAACCTTATAGGAGATTTTTTCCTCTTTCTCAATTTCTGAATTTTCTGTTTATATAATGAACTTGGACTAGTTCCATAGATTATTAGCTTTTATATTATCATTGATCTTAATACACTAAGTAATTTAAGACAGCTTCTGAAAAGAAAATATTTCTGAGTTTTTAAAAAGCACTAACTAACTCCCCAAATAATTTCAATTAGGTGAGCCAGGAAAGTTCACAGCTTTTGTTATAAATACTTCCACACAGGTAAATCAAATGATACAAATAAAGCATATCTAAATTAGCAGAAAGTGAATTATATATGATAGTTTTCCTTTCCTGTGGACACAGACAAAGACATATACTCACCATGCAATTGTTCTGATGTTTCAAAACAGGTCTACAGGTATGTAAATCACATTTTTAAAAACTCAAGCAAAATATACAACACATGACTCTCACTGCTATTGTATTTCCAATGCTCACTTGAAATCTGGGAACTTCCACATTCTGTTTTACTCATTTCTGTACTTCAATTTTCATTTCGTGGTGTAAAAATGACCCGTTAGCCTTTCCCACTCTCAGCACAAGTATTTGTACAAATGTAGTCACAAATAGATTTTTCTTTTCAACTAATTGTTTGAACAACCATCTACCTAATAAACAAGAAGCCCAATATGTCTTATGAGGCTACTTCTCTCTACAATTGTTTAAGAATCCAGTCAAATGAGAGCAGCTCTCCTCTGATGTAAGAGGCTATTGGAGTTTGATCAGACTTCTATAAGCTACCATTATCACAGCCACATGATACTGTCCCCTACCAAGTCTACTTGGCAACTCTGTCAGGAGTGTGTCCACAGCATATATTTTCCCAGGATTCTCCTTAAGGCCCCCATGACCTCTTTATTCCTCAGGCTGTAGATGAGGGGGTTCAGGGCTGGGGTGACAATCGTGTAGAAGACAGAGATGATGTTGTCCTGCTTGGGGCTGTGCAGGGAACTGGGCAGAACATACATGAATGTGGCCGCTCCATAGAACATCCCAACCACAGTCAGGTGGGAAGAGCAGGTGACCAGGGCTTTCTGCCTCCCTTCATTTGAGGGCATGTGGAGCACAGTAAGTAGGATTAGTGTGTAGGAGGCAAGGATAGCAACAAGAGGAGGAATCAAGAAGGTCACACCCATCACATACACCATGAGTTCATATCTGGAAGTATCTGCACAGGCCAACTTCAACAGAGGTGGAATCTCACAGAGCAGATGGCTGATCTCACGGGCTTTGCAAAAGGGATAGTGCATGGTGTACACAGTATATACAATGGCACTAAAGGATGCCAAAATCCAGGATGTGGCCACCATGAGCCAGCAGACCCTCGGCCTCATGAGGACCATGTAGTTCAGAGGATGACAAATGGCCACATACCTGTCATAGGCCATGAAGGCCAGCAGGAGGTCCTCTGCACCACCCAGGGTCAGTGCCAGGAACATCTGAAGGGCACAGCCCCCAAAGGAGATGGTGTTTTCACTGAGCAGAAAATTCATGAAGGCCTTGGGAGTGACAACAGATGTGAAGAGGAGGTCCATGAGAGAGAGCTGCCCGAGCAGGAGGTACATGGGCACATGGAGCCGGGCATCCGTTGTGATGGCCAGGAGCAGAAGGCAATTGCTGGTGAGGGCCAGCGTGTACAGGACTGTGATTGTAGCACAGAGCAGCTCAGGAGACCCGCTGTCATTCAGAATCCCCATCAATATGAAGCCACTTCCCAGAGTGAAGTTCCAGTGCTCCATTCTGTGTTGTTTCTTTAGTTGCCTAGAACAAAGTAGATTCTTGGTGAATTTTTGTTAAGATATTTGCAGCATTTTGTAACATCAGAGCCCCCATAGAATGACCAATATGAGTTCAATATGGTGATTCCTTTCCCACTGGTAGCTAATTTTATTTTTTGATCTCTGTTTTTGAATCTTTTAAGCATCTTGAAGAGAACCATCTGAATGGAGATCAAGCATCACATTAACAGCTAAATATTCAAAGATCACTAGATAAGAATATTATCCAGGACATCAAACCTGAATATGTATCTCCTCAGAAATTCAAATCATCTTTCTCATTACAATATATCAATACCCAGGTATCCATGCTCTTACACCTATGCTTTAGGTATAATGTTTGACTGATGATTTAAGTACCCAGTCGCTGTTCTGTGTACCTATTTTGAATATGAAATACTAAAACAAGAGCATCAGTGTGATATCAATAATGTACCTCATTATGTTTTTCCATATACCATATGTCCACATTGATTTGCAGCCCTCAAAGCTGTAGATACAGCCTTATTAGAAAAGCTAAAGTGTGCACCTCAGTTCACTGAACCAGCCCTACACTCTCCATGTGTCAAAGAGGGAAGATAATTTAGATTGTCTGAGACAATGGGATAGTGTGCTTGAGGTGATGTCATTTTCAGAGCTTAACCTTTAAAATCAAGGCAAACATAGCTGTTTCTTTTATAACATATTATAATAAATGTGACCCTGGGATTACTCAGAAATATGAAAAACATAAGGAATTGATAAGGAAGCTCAGATTGTTTGGGGAAGAAATAGGGAAAATTGTAGGAGAAAAAAGAGCATGTGTTGTATTTGTAATCAAGCTCATTAACCTTAGCTTCCCTCTCTTTCACTATCTTAGGTCCCCAAACTACAGAGCCAGGGCATCCACACTGCATTGAGGAGCCACAGGGGGAGGACAAAGAGCTCCTCTTCTGAAAGCTGCCTTGGGAGTCTGGGACCCATTCCCAGAGAGAAGCTTTCTAAAACAGGGACACGAGATTGACAGAAATCAGTCTCACACATCATGGAAACTGGGCAGATAAATCATATCTTAAAAAGTCTTAAAAAGTCTGTAAGTGAAGCATATTTCTAAAACTCACTTTCCTCTATTATGTCATATATTTTGACATTTCACTAGTTTCCACTGACTTCTACAGGTTCCACAGAATTTTAATAGTAAAGAGGTACTAAAGCATGTCACAAAATTATCATCTGATCTTAAATGGTCCTTCAGAGGCATATATTATAACATACCTACAAATATTTTTATCAGATGCCAGCAAAGCCTATGAGGTCTAAAGACAGATCCTGATGCTACCGCCCGGAAACAGATACACTGGTCTGGGATGTAGCATAGAATCTTCCATCAGGCCTCACTGATTCCTCCTCATATTTAGAAAACAAAGAATAGAGGAGTTTGTGATGAGGTATAGAACCCAAGCACCAGAGAACCTGGAAGACAGAGTAGCTGAAGTTCTTAGGATCTGCAGTGGGCTCCATTTCTCAAGTCGAAATTCCTCAAGACTGCACCCTTCCCTGAAAGTGAGACAATACTCTTACCTGAGGTGGCTAAATGCCAGCTGCCTGACCACATGGACAACCCTGGGGATTGTTTGAGGGTCAAGGAAGATGCAGAGGAAAATGAGAAGGAAGATGGGGCTTTTTCAGCCGTTTCCAATAGGTCTGATTTTGCTAAGCGATGTTAAAAGTCTGAGGGGTCTGACCAAGGTCAGTTAGGGCTCCTTCCGTTCCTTCAATTCCTCTGCAGGTCTGCTCTGAAAATGCAAAACTTGCTGACAGAGCCAGCTGAATCCTTCTGACTTGGAGAGCTTCTGTGGAACAAGAGGATAGCTTTCCTGTTTTTACACCTGTGGAAAATTAAAAGAAACTGCTTCTGTCACATAGCTGCTCAGGTAAACGTTTCATCTATCTATTGTGCCTTGGTCAGACAGAGTGCATGGGTACTGATGCTCAGACCTTTATTTACTCTTGCTGGGGTCTGGGAGAAAAAATGAAAGCAGTGGGAATCGGGAGGAAGTAGATATTAGAAGGGCTGCTCAAAGGAGACCCTGCCATGACTGACCTCACTGTCCCTGGGGCCAACACGAGGCCAGGGCCTGTCCTGGGGGAGGCTGCCCAGTTTCCTGATCCCACGATCCCACTCCCTCTGTTCTACCCCTGTGTTTAGAGGGACTCAGCCTAGCCTCTCAGCTGAAATGGCCTTCCCTGGAAAGGCTGGTCCAGGAAACAGGATGGTAATGAATCCCTTTGGGCCTGTTTCCTGGCCCTGTTTCCTTGTACTCTTCTCTCACTAAATGAGCTTGGAGGCCCTGGGTTTCTATGTCACCTAAGGGAGTACTGATGGCACATTTCCAAATTATCGACTGAAATGAACAGGAAGAAAAGACCCTTTCGTGGTCAATCAGTCCTCTGCCGCAGATTTAAGGTGGGTTTTGAGGCATCTATGGGACATTGCTTCCCGCCTGCATGCCCCTGGCCTCACTCATCATCTTCTTAGCCTGGACTATTTAATTCAACATGACTGTGCTCTGTGGCATCTGTAATTACCAAGTCTTCCCTCCATGCCCTTTGGCAACCTGTTTGGTCCTGTACCTACGTACGTGTGTTGGTGTTATATTGTGTGCCACAAGTGACATTTGAAGAGAAAGTGTGCAACTTCATAAACATTGAGCAGCCAATAAAAAAAGTTATCCAGACAGTACTGAAGATAGAGGATATCAGTGTTAATGAAAATCTTTAAATTCTCTCAAAGAAACATGACAGATTTCCCACTGATAAAGACAGAAGATAGTGGAGTTGTCACTGAAGTTATAGGACAAGAGAGAAATATCTTCAGAAGTGCTGAGGGAACATAACTGCCCCCATTGAGAGTTTTCTGCAAAGATAGAAGCATCAGTAGAGAGTGACAAAAAATTACAAACAAAACTATAAGGCTTTACCACCAAAGATGCCCGAATATAATAATTTCATCAAGAAGGAAGGTGATGCCTAGGGATGTATATATATTACAGGGAGCAGTGATGAACACAGTAATTGGCTCAACAAATGATCTGGCAAGTTTAATTGACAGAATAAATACAATTGTATTTCAAAACTATAACACTAAACTCTTGACAAAAAACAACATGGCAGGGAACTTTTTCTAATGGTACTTAAAGAAGGTTGTAGAAGCAGGATATTAAAAGCTTCATATCCTCTTATTTACAATTATCTTTTCCTATTTTTTTTTCAGTTTTACTAAGGTACAGTTTTCATACAGTTAAATTCACCTTTTGTAGTATATAGTGCTGCAAGTTTTAATAAATGTATATTTGTTGTTCAGTCACTAAGTTGTGTCTGATTCTTTTGCGACCCCGTGGACTGCAGCTTGCCAGGTTTCTCTGTCCAGGGGACTTCCCAAGCAAGAATACTGGAGTGGGTTGCCATTTCCTTCTCCAATGGCTTTTCCTGACCCAGGGATAACCCACATCTCCTGCAGTGGCAGATTCTTTGCCACTGAGGTACCAAGGAAGCCCATATATAGTATACAGCCACCACCAAAATCAAGATACAGAAGTTGTATCAACCTCCCAAATTCTCTGGTGTCCTTTGGTAATTATATCCTGCCCTCCACCAGTCCCCTGCCAACTCTCTGATCTGTTTACCACTGCTACTATTTTTCTTTTTTGCCTTGTCAGCATGTCATATGAATAGTATCAGACACTTTGAATATAGCTCCTTTCACTTAGCATAATATATTTGAGATTCATCCAAATTCTGCTGATTATTAGAAGCCTGTTCGTACTTATTGCTGAGTAGTGTGCATTTGTATGGATGTATCATAGCTTGCTTATCTATTCATCAAAGACATCTGTGTGTTCTTTCTAATTTTTGTTGTTTGTGTAAAAAGCCATTACAAACATTCAGGTGCAGATTTTCAAGTGAACATAAACTGTTACTCACTTGGGTAAATATCTTTCAGCGTTCAGTTTTTTGGTAAGTGTATTTTTAAGGAATTATCTTCCATAGTGACTGAACCATTTTCATTTCCAATTTTATTTTCATTTTGCATTCTATTAAATTGCAAAATATAGGCTCTTTAAGTTGTTATTCCGGAGAAGGCAATGGCACCCCACTCCAGTACTCTTGCCTGGAAAATCCATGGACGGAGGAGCCTGGTAGGCTGCAGTCCATGGGGTCACTAAGAGTCGGACACGACTGAGTGACTTCACTTTCACTTTTCTCCTTCATGCACTGGAGAAGGAAATGGCAACCCACTCCAGTATTCTTGCCTGGAGAATCCCAGGGACGGGGGAGCCTGGTGGGCTGCCGTCTATGGGGTCGCACAGAGTTGGACACGACTGGAGCGACTTAGCAGCAGCAGCAGCAGCAGCAAGTTGTTATTCAAAATGAGAGAATTATTGCCTAAACCCTTAAACCTCACATCTTTCCAATAAACATTTTAGAAAGTAAAAAAGGGAGTTTTGGGAAATGAGCAGAATTTTTTATGCCTGTAAGAAGGAGTGCAATTCCAGAGAGAAAATCATGTAGGAACACACACACTGAGTATAAGACTAAAAACATTAATGACAATGGAATTCTGTATAGTTATCAGTGTTGGAAGTTCCTACAAATTGTTCAAAATTTTTCTGAGACATGTAGATTATTTGTTGTATCTTCTATGGAATGTGTTTTTAATCTCTAAAACCTTTTTATGGTCATTGGTTATCATGGGTAATTAAAGTTCACATTTACCATTTTATAAAATACACAAACTATATTTTCTTTGTCGGACAATGAATCACAAACCTGCCTTTGGTGACAAGCGCAACTGCAGTACTCCGGGTATGGCGTGGAAGGGGACCTGATTACAGTGGCAGGTGTCCTGAATCGTAGGAAAGGGCCCGAAGCTACGTGTACAATTAGGCCCTAAAGCCATAGTTTCTGGTAAGATGACTTATTCTGAGAAATGGAGTAGGAACTGGAGGGGAGAGTATGACTTCAGAGAAGAGTTCTTTAAGATGGGGGTTACTGGAGCAAGTGTGTAAACTGCAGCAAATATTTCTGTAAAGAGATGCTGCAGAGCAGAAGCAGGTAATTCTAATACCTATTCTTTGAGTAGTAAGAGAACTTGGTTCAAGAGAACTTAGTGTAGTGTTTGGTCTCTCACGGGCACTTTTTAAATTTTAACAATGAAAAATAACTCAGCCATTTAAAAAGAGTGAAATTCTGTCATTGTAGCAACATGGATTGTCCTGGAGAATATGATGGGCTCTTCCAAAGATAAAAACACAATGTGCAGCTATGCTAGTCAAGCTGGTAGTGGAAGATGACGAAGTTCTATATATCTACTCCCCTTTTCCCTGTGATGCATGATGCAAGTCATAAGTAGAGAGTCAAGGTGTGAAATGGTATTTTTAGGGAATAACAAACAAATTATATTGGGTGAGGCAATAGGATACTACATTCCTGTAGTTAACACTGAATACTGCAAAAAGATAGCATTTCCAAATCAATGTATGAGTTAAATACAATCGCAACAATATACCAGTGGGGTTTTTTGGACAGTTAGCAGATGATTCAAAAATTCATCAGGAAGAATAAACTGATGATAAAACCTAAGAAAATTTTGGTGAGGAAAAATGGAAACAGAGATTCTTTATTGACCAATGGAACTAGAGAACAGGAGCAAAAACATTCTCTACTGCTAGACTTACAAGACAGCATATAGTCAAGCAATTATAAATACAGTAATAGTAATAATAAACACATACTATGGAAAGGTTATTAAGAATACTAATAAGAAAATCAGCTATTTAGAAACACAATTAACTTAAAGCTCACCATTCATCGTATACCTAAATAAACTGCAGATTAAAAAGTCAAAAGTCACTTATGAAATTATTAAGCAAATCTAAAAGAAATTTGAAAATATTTTCTGAACAAAGAATGGGAAATGTAAGGAACTACAAACAGCTACAAAAAAAAAAAAAAAAACCTCATTAGATGAAGCAAAAGAAGTAATATAAAAGAAAACATCTATTACATTTTCATTGATATGTTTAATAAATAAGCAAAGCAAGTTCAAATGATAACACAGCTCCATAAAGTGTACAATAGACAGGCACTTCCAGCTCAACATTATGACAGAATGGAAAGGGTTTCTAAATTACTTGTTAGCAATCTGGCTCTTTATAACAAGAATTTAAAAGTAGTTTCTTTGCTTATACCCCACTACTTCCACTTCTACAATTTGACCTAACATAAAATATACCCTTATGTAGGAAAATTTGGAGAGACAAAATTAAGTGTAAGGAAATTGCTAAATACATTATAGCAGATTCATATGATGACATTATGTAGTCATCGTATTTTTTTATGAATATGAAGTTTTATTAAGAATATTTACTAGTTATTCATTAATAGTTAGCATGGTTTATGGAGAAGGCAATGGCACCCCACTCCAGTACTCTTGCCTAGAAAATCCCATGGACAGAGGAGCCTGGTAGGCTGCAGTCCATGGGGTTGCGAACAGTTGGACACGACTGAGCGATTTCACTTTCACTTTTCACTTTTATGCATTGGAGAAGGAAACGGCAACCCACTCCAGTGTTCTTGCCTGAAGAATCCCAGGGACGGGGGAGCCTGGTGGGCTGCCATCTATGGGGTTGCACAGAATCGGACATGACTGAAGCGACTTAGCAGCAGCAACAGCAGCATGGTTTAAGCACTTTGCCAAGCTCTGGTCTAAGTGCCTTATCATCTTATTCAAGACTCCCTAAAACATCATGAAATCATCATGAGTTCTATTAATATCACTGCTTTTCAGATGAGCAAACTGAGAAACAAACGGTTTAATTTAGTGTTCAAAGATGCACAGATGATAAAAGGAATCAACACTCTCTCCCTCCCTGCTACTGTCTCTCTTTACCCCTACACTATAATGTCCCTTCTTCACAGGAGGAAGTTTACTAAATTTTAAACAACAACAAAGAAATAACAGAACTTTAACCAAAATGTGCATAACTATTCAGTAAAATACAGATATGAAAAAGCAAAAAATAGAAAATAAGTGATTTTGTCTTCTTTATCAAGTTTTAAGTTTTCTGTTTTTATGATGAACGTGGATTAGTTCCATAGATTATTATATTTGTATTATCATTTATCTTAATAGATTAAGCAATCTAAGATAGTTTTTATAAAGAAAGAATGTTTTTCTGAGTTTTAACAAAGCATTACCTCAAAAATAATCTCAACTATGTGAGCCAAGGTGTTTTGGGAGTTTCTCAACTGAACAGATTTTAGTTCCTAGTTTTTGTTATAAATCTTTCCACACTGATACATTGAATGATAAAAATAAAGCATATCTAAACTAATAGATATGCTTCCCTGGTAGCTGAGATAGTAAGAATTTGCCTGCCAACATGGGAGACCTGGGTTCAATCCCTGGGTCTGGAAGATCTGCTGAAGAAGGGAATGGCAACCCACTCCAGTATTCTTGCTTGGAGAATTCCATGGACAGAGAAACCCGGAGGGCTACAGTCCATGGGATTGCAGAGTCAAACACAACTGAGTGACTAAATTTCATTCTAAGCTAATAGAAAGTGAATTATATTTGGTAGTCTTCCTTTCCTGTGGACACAGACATATAAATATACTTACCATGCAATTATTTTGATGTTTCAAAACAGGTCTGTAGGTATGTAAATTATATATTTTTTTTGAAAAAATCAAGCAAATACACATCACATCACTCTCACTGCTATTGTATCTCCAGTCCTCACTTGAAATCTGAGAATTTCCACATTCTATTTTATTCATTTCTATAATTTTAATTTCAGGCAGTATAAAAATGTCCCATTTAGCTTTTTTTAAATCTCAACGTAAGGGCTTCCCTGGTGGCTCTGATGGTATAGAATCCGTCTGCAATGTGAGAGACTCAGGTTCAATCCCTGGGTCAGGAAGATCCCCAGGAGAAGGGAATGGCAACCCACTCCAGTATTCTTGCCTGGTGAATCCAACTGATAGAGGAGCCTGGTGGGCTCCAGTCCATGCGATTGCAGAGTCGGACATGACAGAGTGACTAACAATTTCACTTTAACACGTTCAACACAAGTATTTGTACAAATACAGTCACAAATTGATTATTCTTTCCAACTAATTGCTTGAACAACCATCTACCTAACAAAACAAGAAGCCCAAGATATCTTCTCAAGATATTTCTCTCTACAACTAAGAATCCAGTTCAAATGAAAGCAGTCCTCCTCTGATTTTAAAAGGCTGTTGGAGTTTGCTCAGCCTGTTATTAGCTATATCATTATCACTGCTATATGATATTGAAATTGAAACTTAATCTATCACGTCTGCAGCCATGAAATTAAAAGATGATTGCTCTTTGGAATAAAAGCTAAGACAAACCTAGATAGCATTTAAAAAGTAGAGACATTGCTTTGCCCACAAAGGTCTGTCTAGTCAATCTATGGATTTTCCACTAGTCGTATGGATATAAGAGTTGAACCACTAAGAAGGCTGAGCACTGAAGAATTGATGCTTTTGAACTGTGGTGTTGGAGAAGACTCTTGAGAGTCCCTTGGATTGCAAGGAGATCCAACCAGTCCATTCTGAAGAAAATCAGTCTTGAATATTAATTGGAAGGACTTATCCTGAAGTTGAACCTCCAGTTCTTTGGCCACCTGATGCAAAGAGCCAACTCATTAGAAAAGACCCTGATGCTGGGAAAGATTGAAGGGAGAAGGGGATGACAGAGGACAATATGGTTGAATGGCATCACCTACTCAAATGACATGAGTTTGAGCAAGCTCCGGGAGAAATGGCGAAGGACAGGAAAGCCTGGAGTGCTGCAGTCCATGGGCTCACAAAAAGTCAGGCATCAGTGAGTGACTGAACAACAACTACCACGTCTACCTGGTAACTCTGTCAGGAGATGTGTCTATAGTATGTATTTTCCCAGGACCCTCCTCAAAGCCCCCATAACCTCTTTATTCCTCAGGCTGTAGATGAGGGGATTCAGGGCTGGGGTGACAATCGTGTAGAAAACAGAGATGATGTTGTCTTGCTTGGGGCTGTGGAGGGAACTGGGCAGAACATACATGAATGTGGCTGCTCCATAGAACATCCCAACCACAGTCAGGTGGGAAGAGCAGGTGACCAGGGCTTTCTGCCTCCCTTCATTTGAGGGCATGTGGAGCACAGTAAGTAGGATTAGTGTGTAGGAGGAAACAATGGCAGAAAGGGGGAGCAAGAGGAAAGTCACACCTGTCACATACACCATGAGTTCATATCTGGAAGTATCTGCACAGGCCAACTTCAACAGAGGTGGAATCTCACAGAGCAGGTGGCTGATCTCCCAGGACATGCAGAAAGGGAAGTGCATGGTGTACAAGGTATGTCCTAGAGCACTCAGGGAAGCCAGGACCCAGGATGTGGCCACCATGAGCCAGCAGACCCTCGGCCTCATGAGGACCATGTAGTTCAGAGGATGACAAATGGCCACATACCTGTCATAGGCCATGAAGGCCAGTAGGAGGTCCTCTGCACCACCCAGGGTCAGTGCCAGGAACATCTGAAGGGCACAGCCCATGAAGGAGATGGTGTTTTCACTGAGCAGAAAATTCATGAAGGCCTTGGGAGTGACAACAGATGTGAAGAGGAGGTCCATGAGAGAGAGCTGCCCGAGCAGGAGGTACATGGGCACATGGAGCCGGGCATCCGTTGTGATGGCCAGGAGCAGAAGGCAATTGCTGGTGAGGGCCAGCGTGTACAGGACTGTGATTGTAGCACAGAGCAGCTCAGGAGACCCGCTGTCATTCAGAATCCCCATCAATATGAAGCCACTTCCCAGAGTGAAGTTCCAGTGCTCCATTCTGTGTTGTTTCTTTAGTTATGTAGAACCAGAGGGTCTTGACGAAAGTCTTTTTAAGGGAGATTATCTTAGTTTTGTATTGTTTCACATCACTATGGAATTACCAATAAGAATTCTATGGGATGATATCTTTTCCTCTTGGTAGGTTTGCCTTCTGGCTTCTGAATTTATGAATCTTTTCATTAAATTATTATAAAGTATCATGTAGATTAGAAATAAGCATTTTGGTCATAGCCTGTCATCTTTAAATAAGATAATCAAGGGAATGAAGCCAAGGAAATATCTTTGTAAATAGATAAAATCATAGCTTTATCTATGATAAAAGATAAAAATAATACTCTGCACATTGGCTTTTAATTCAGTTGCTTTTCTGCTTTAAATTTCCTTGAGATTCCAATTCTGTTTTTTCTGCTGCCCTAGACATGACATCTGGCTTCATTTTCCAGTCTCATTGTTCTGAACAGTTTTCTCAACAGGGAACCTCTTGGCTCTTGGACCACTTGGTCTCTTGTGTTCTTGAACTGTCTTCACATCCTTGATGAACATACTGCTACTTTATAGAAGGGAAGAGGAATTCTGTGTATGATTGAATCACTGGGATAGTATAGATTTTGGAGGTACATATTCAGGAACAGTACAAAAATGTTTGCCTATTTTCAGGTAATGGTAAGATGTTTGCTCAGGAGGAATGAGGATAGAAATGAAGGTGATGCATGAGATTTGAAAAGATATGGCAAGGTATTTGTGTTGAGGATATATGATAGAAGGGGTGAATTATAAAAGAGGGGGATTTATAGAAAAGTCCAAAGCCATCCCATCACTTGAAAGTCAAAATAAGATCTTGAACAAAAAAAGAGATCCTCTATCTCATAGTATTAGCTGTATGAAGAAAGATGCTGGTTCTGCTGAGTCCTGAATGTCTGTGGAAGTACTGGTGGAAAGGTTTGACCAGGAGACCAAGTGGTGTGTGGAACAGTGCTACTTCATTTCCTCTACATGGATGCAGACCTTTCATAGTTGGATGGAGGACTCAGAAGCACTCTGGAAAAGAAGAGAATAATCCACCAAATGTTTCATCTTTCTTTTGTATCATCTGCTCTTACCCCTCTGTCTTCAGTTTATGTCACCAACGTTGTCAGCTTAGGGTTGGGACCTTTCAGTAGTTGGATGATAAAATCCTAAAATTGGAAGGCTTTTCCAATTGATCTAGTTCCTTTCATTCACTCCATAAATATTTACTAAGCACTTACAATACACCAGGCACTATATCTGATGCTAGGGAAATTGCATGGATGTGAAAAGCCCATTACATAAACACCTACACACATCTACTGGTAATGAAATACAAAGGAAAGTATAACATACTACGAGTCTATCCAAGTGAAGTATCAGGGAAGGAAACTTTATATAACTACTTCTATGTCACTTATACAAGCTACAGGCTGCAGATGAATATAAGGGGGCTAAGAAAAAAGGGGTCAGAGTGCAATAAAGGAGAGAGGAGATAGCACTATAAAGGTTAGGACATTGAAGCAATACAAGTGCAAGTATCCTCCTTGCACTTATGCCACAGTGAAGTCTAGGCAAGAAGTCAACCAGAAAATTATCTTCTTGTAAAACTGTTTCATCATTCTTTGGGGTCTGAGATCTTTCTCTGGCTTCACAAAACCAGGTCTATACGTTAAAACTAAGAAATAGTGACTGGAAGAACTTCTTTGCCCATTGGCAGTGACAAAAACACAAATTCAAAGACAATTCTTAGTACTGTTCCTAGTATATATATGACTTGAAACACTTTCCTTGAATTAAAAAGATGAATGGATATATTAATAAAGGGAAGAAAATAATTAACTGGTTATATTTATCCAGTTTTATGCTCCAGGAATTTGGACAGGACTTAAAAGAAAAAGCAGGACTTGTAAAGTGTTGATACTTAGGACTAACGATCTTTTCTATCTGCCTTCCTCCCCTTGATTCAGAGCTCTGCTCTCCCTCCTTCCATTCTCTAATTTGTCTCCACTATGGTCATCTGAAGATAAATGCCAGAAAACATATAGTGTGCCTACACAGGATGAGCCCCCTTTCTGGAAAACTGCTGAGGGTGGGTGAATACCTCAGACCAAGGGAAGAGAATAGAAGCTGAGATTAACAGTGGGGCATTGTTGTACTTTACAGGAAATGGTCAGACAAAGCCAATGAAGAAGATGGAGTTAAAAATTTGGAATCACATCTCTATGTTATTACTCTGTATCACTGTTAGCATATTTTAAAATATTCATTAACTTCAATTAGCTTTTTCTGTAGCATTGGACTTTAATATCAAGCAGTCATATATCGAATGGGCACTTCAACTGATTTTAGATCATCCTCTTTTGAGATCCCAGTCTTTTATGGGTACACGTCAAACCATCTGAGGCCAGGATAATCTAGGTCTAGAGATAATACTGAGACTTTTACCAGGATACCAGCATCAGGAAGTATAGGAACCCAGGTCTTGCCAGTGGAACAGATCAATTGTGGGTATATGTAAGGGTACCTAAAGTATAGAATGGAATGGACGAGTTATAATGGCTGAGGGACTGAGAATCTAAGAAGCAGAGCAGTGAGGTCTTGACTATATATCTCAAGACCTCCAGATTCCATTTAATTTTCTTGAAACAAAGAAAGAGCCCTTACCTCAGATGGGGAGGGGTTCAGTTAGCTGAGTACACCTACTGCCCTGTGATTCATTTGAAGGATGAAGATGTTCAAGAAGATGAAGAAAGAGGTGATGGTTCTTCTGGCAGGGGAGGATGTAGGCAGGTGTACAGCTGTGACTGAAATCAGAGGTCAAAGACACCTCCAGTCACATTGCCAGTCCTCTCTGGGGGTGGAAATGGGTGCCAACAAGCAGATGAGAACCTAGGCAGGATCCTGGGGAAGCAAGCAGCTAAATCTCTACGCACTTCTCTTGTCCATTCTCTTTGCGAGAAAGCCTTCAGAGCCTTGGCATCATTCTAACTGATTTCTTGAGCCCAGGTACTCAGATTTTCAGGTATTCCTATCTTACTGGGAGCCATGAAAAAATATGAGAAGGAAATTGACTAAAAAGGCATAAAAGGAGCTGCCCAATGGAGATTCTATACACCAGCTTCACTGTCCCTGGGGCGACAGTGAGCTGGGGCCCTGTCCTGGGGGAGGCCTCATGGTCTCATCCCTTCAGCTGACATGACCTCCCCTGAAAATGCTGCTCCAGGAAACAAAATTTTAATGAATCTCCCAGGCATGTCTCCTGGCCTCCAACTCCAGCAAACTTAACCCACGAAATGAGCTCTGAGGCCTGAGGGCTATGCTGCCCTCACATGGATTTACCGAGGCTGTTTCCAAAGTCCTACTAAATAGACAGTATCAGTGAATGACCTAAGAAGCAAGGGCCCCTGGTTAGCTCTCTTTCCAAATTACAAAGTGTATCTTGTGGGTTCTGTAAATGCTGCCACTCCCTGTCTCCCAATTTGTGCCTCTAGCCTGGGCCATTATCAGCCAGAGCAATGAATTTTGCAATGCTTCTGTTCTTATCAGGTCTTCCTTCCTTGAGCTTTAATTAGCATCAAAGCACTGATTTATTGGACCTTTCTATACTTTTATGTTTCTTGTTTCTCCCTTTTTCTTTCATTAATTCATGAGCACACATGTGTGCATGTCCCTACGCTCAGTTCAAGTAGACTCAGCTGCTTCTGAGATAATGAATGGTACAGCACCTGCCTCTATCCATCACTGCTTCAGTTCAGGCCATTCCCTCACCCAATTTTTTGCCAGGTCCTCCTCATTCTTTAGTCTCTCTTTAATCACTTATTTTTCCAGAAAATTCTGAAAAATTCTCTGCCGCTAAAGTTATATCATTTTTCTTTCAATTTTAAGCAAATGAAAAATACATTTTTTATGTTCTGATTATAAAAAGAATATACTCAAGAAAATTATTGCAGAAGTACAACAAAAGAAATAAAATACAAGATTTTTATTTTTCTCATAAAAAGAACATACCCAAAAGAAGGTTTTACACATGTGAAATGTAAGAGCACATTATTCACAATTTAAAAAAAAAAAACAAACGAACTGGAAACAAGCTTTATGTCCATCAACAGTGGAATAAATATTCACACAAAAGAGTATCATGCAGCAATCAAAACAAAGGAACCAGAAGGACATACAACAAAACAAATAATTCAGCAATGTTATATTAAGTGAAAAAAAGAGCCCTAAAGATTATGTATCGTGGTACTTCATTTATAAGGTTAAAAACTCAGATAATTTTTTTTTAATTGGCGGATAATTGTTTTACCATGTTGTGTCGGTTTCTGCTGTACAACAATGGGAATTAGTCACAATTATACATGTATGAGCCTCCCTTCCTGCTCTCATCCCACCCCTCTAGGTCATCACCAAGCGCCAGGCTGGGCTTCCCGTGTTATACAGTGGCTTCCCATTAGTTAGCTGTTTCCCACACGATAGTATACATATGTCAATACTACTTTCTTAATTAGTCCCACCCTTTCCTTCCCCCACTGTGTCCATAGTCTCTTTTGCATGTCTGTGTCCCTGTTTTTGCAAATAGGGATTTTTTAAATAAAAAGTATGGAACACTTTTATAAGGAATAGGAATAACTTTTATAAGATTAAAAACTCAGATGAAATCTTTTTAGAGGAATATTTGTGGATTCAGTAAAACTGTATAAAATAGAGCAAAAGAGAATGATGGACGTAGGATCTGGAATAACCAGTTACTACACTGAAGGGAATCAGAGAGAAGGATAATGTATTGAATAATTATTCAATATTAATACTTATTTAATTTTCTGAGTTATACTATTATTAATTATTTGGGACTTAGTCATATTATATTAGAACTGGAAAGGAATTGAAATATCATAATTTAATCCCATATTGATTTTATAAGTGAGGATTCTTGTTGCCAACAACAAAAGATAAATGAAGAACAAAACCACTGCCTGCAGGCACCTATCCAATATCTTTTCTTCTTTGATGGGCAATCTTTCAGCTCTAATTCTTTTTGACTATCCTTTTGCATTGTCACTATTGAGTACCTCTCATTTCTTAAATCTTTTCCTCCTTATATTTATGACACACCACTATGGCCAGATTCCCTTTACAGATCTTGGATTTTTATTAATTTTGTCATTCCATCTTTCAAGTTGGCTTTAATCAGGATATTTCCAAATGAATAAAGATAATTTCAGAGATAGACGTCCCATAAACACAATAACAAGCAATAATGGAGATAGAGAGTGACTGGAAGGCATGTTGTCTTAGACTGCATGTTTCATGAAGGCCCCTAGAGAGCTGACAGTTTTGTTGAGAATGAACTGTCAATGCTGAGTACAAGTTAAGTGCACCAAGGCTGATTAGCAGAACATTTCAGATGCAAGGAATATCCAGTGCTAAGGATTAGAGGTTGAATGCACTTTTCATTTTTGAGGAAGAAAAGGAAAGTCATTGTGGCTAGAATATAATGAATATAGACCTCCCAGACATTTTAATTAAAAAGCTCAGTGTGAGTTAACTAAGAAAATTACAGAGATTAAAACATTAGTTAGATAATACGATCAATAAGATTTATTTAGACCTTGAAATTAAAAATTAAAAATTTTTTTTTTGTTTTGTTTTAATTGTGATCCTGTGTTCATGCAGCTTCCCTTGTTGCTCAGCAGGTAAAGAATCCGCCTGCAATGCAGGAGACCCAGGTTCAATCCCTGGGTTGGGAAGATCCCCTGGAGAAGGCAATGGCAACCCAGCCTATAGGGGGGGACTATACCCCACTGTATAGTCCATGGGGTCACAAAGAATTGGACACGATTGAGTGACTTTCACTTACTTAAAGCTCATGCAAATTGCCAAGTTTAATTTTCCATTTAATCATTGTCTTTCTCCTAAAAGGAAGGCATGACCACGCACAGTTTTCCATAGCGGCTGCACCAATTTACATCCCCATCAACAATGTAGGAGGATTCCTTTTTCTCCACACCACCTCCAGGGTTTGTTATTTGTAGACTTTTTAATAATGGCCATTTTGACCAGTGTGAGGTGACTTCTCATACTTTTGATTTGCATTTCGCAAATAACTAGCAGTGTTGGGTATCTTTTTAGGTGACAGTTGGCCAACTGACTGGTGGTACGAGTAGTAAAGAATCCACCTACCAGTGCAGGAGATGCAAGAGACGCAGGTTCAATCCCCGGGTCAAGAAGATCTCCTGGAGTAGGAAATGGCAACCCCTCCAGTATTCTCACTTGGAAAATTCCATGAACAGAGGAGCCTGGTGGGCTACAGTCCATAGGGTTGTGCTCAGTTGGACACGACTGAACACACACACACACACCCAGTGACAGTGACTGTCTTCTTTGGAGGAATGTCTGGTTAGGTCTTCTGCTCATTTTTTGATCGGGTTGTTTTTTTGTTATTGAGTTGGATGAGCTGTTTGTGTTTTGGAAATTAAGTTCTTGGTTCCATCATTTGCAAATATTTTTCCCAGTCCATAGGTTTTCATTTTGTTCATGGTTTCCTCTGCTGTGCAAAAGTTTGTAAAATATTCCTTCTTTATTTAGCTTTTGAAAGAGTCACCTCTTAAGAGTTATATTTGTGTTATCTTGTGAATTTCAAGTTTTTTAATAAAAGCATTAAGTTACTCACATTTTGAGGTTCTGAGCACAGTGTTTTCATAGGGTAGGCATTCAGTGAATATTTGTAGAGAAGAAAATCAACGGAGGTAAACAAGGCAAGGAAAGAAAAGAATGAAGCTAGTAGAGCTATTGTTGTCTATCACAGTGGTCAAAGTACTTTTTAAAAATGTCAATAATCATTGCCTCTGAATGTTGACTATCTTCCAGCCAGTTTTCTCAGAGCGCCCTTCACATCCTTGTTCCTCAGGCTGTAAATTATGGGGTTCAACATTGAAGTCATAACTGAATAGAACAAAGAAATGACCTTATCCCTTTCACTCATCTTCTTGGAATTGGGTCTCATATAGGCAAATATTCCAGAGCCATAGTAGAGAACCACAACAGTGAGATGGGAGCCACAGGTAGAGAATACCTTGAGCCTCCCCTCCCCTGACTGCATCCGAATCACAGTGGAGATAATATGCCAATAAGAGACCAGGATGAGAGAGACAGGAGCTAGGAGAACAATCACACCCATTGAGAAGAGGGCCATTTCAGCACTGTAGGTGTCTGCAGAAGCCAGCTTCAGGAGTGCAGGAGGTTCACAAAAATAGTGATTAATTATGCTTTGTCCCTGGTAGGGGAGACAGAGTGTAAATGCACTGTCCACTGAACATACAAATGCCCCACTGACCCAGGACACTATGGCCAGCTGGACACAAACCCTGCGGGTCATGAGAGTAGAATAGTGCAGGGGCCTGCAGACTGCCACATAACGGTCATAGGACATCGTCGCCAGAAGAGCACACTCTGTACACCCTGCTAGGAGGAAGACGACTATCTGCAGTGAGCACCCAGCAAAGGAAATGGCTTTCTTTTTTACAAGGAAGTGGACCAACATCTGGGGAACGATGCTTGTAGAGAAACAAAGATCAACGAAGGACAAGTGTTTGAGGAAAAAGTACATGGGAGTGTGAAGTCGAGGGTCAGTTTGGATAAGGATTATTATGAGAAGGTTTCCAAAAACAGAGAGAAGGTAAATGATCAGGAAAACACAGAACAAGAAGATTTGGATCTTTGGATCCTGTGAAAGTCCCAGCAAGGTAAATTCAAGCACAAAAGTTTGGTTTCCTTCTCCCATTGATGTTTGTCCCTGTTTACCTGTCATCAGAAGGAGAGTAGATGCATTCTGAATGTTTGATTTCACAAGCTTTATCAACAAGTGCAATGTTTGATTTCACAAGCTTTATCAACAAGTGCAATGTTAACAATACCTTGGGGACTATTTGCTTTCAGCTGCTTCCTACAATGTGCCAGTTAGCATTACAATGCATGTTGTCATTTCCACCAATTTATATAGCTTTTTAAACCCAGTTTTCCTTGCTTGATCCACTTGGTAGTCTGAGTATAACAGTCTATACAGTTTCCTGACAACTCCTGACAACAAGGTAGTTTACATATTGCTAATTACTGTGAAAATATGTTATAGGTATTGTCTTTGTTTTGATTTCATTTTTTCACCTCAAGAAATATTTTGTACTTGTGAGACTTAGCAGTCTAAGAATGAGGTGAACTTGTTTTGTCAATAAAAACCACTCACTTTTTATATTTCAAAATTAAAAAATAGGGGTCAATGTCAAATTTGTCCATAATAATCCCAAAACATGGCTTGGGAGTTCAAACAGATAAATCATTGTTATTAATTCTTGCATTTTTCCATTGTTTTTTTACAAAGAGGCTTAAGTAGCAATCCAAACAGGACAAGGAAGAAAAGAGGAAGATATGACCATGGACTATAATCCTGACCCTTGTAAAAATATTTCACGTGGTAAAGAGGAACTTCTGAACTGAATATTACACAGCCCTGTCACACAATTTCAGCTCACCTCAGATCTCAGGTTTAGCCGTGGTGGACAGTTCTGACTCCCCAGGCACCACAGCCAATTTACCTCAGGGACCCCCTGCTGTCTTTCAGCATTCTGCCCACAGTGTTCAAAGCACGGGCAAGTTAATGTCCCAGAGGCAACCTTTAACCAATGGGCAATGGGAATTGATGAATAAATGCATCAAACATTTCTGGGAGGCAGCCTGCATGCTTATTAGAAGTTGAGCTCTATATAGTTAAGCCCCTATTGTTTATTACTCCTACTGTTATTATTATTTCCCCTAAAGAGCTTTTTTAAGAGTTTTTTTCCTAATCACCATCCCTCATGAAAGCATCCCTGGGATCAGTTTTCAAATAAACTGTCTGTACCCATGCTCTTTTCTCAGGCTCTGCTTTCAAGGACTTAAACTAAGAGAAAATACAGAACCTAACAGAAGACTAATGAAGGCGATACGGATAGGCTGCCTTCTGCAGCCAGGGAGTCCCAGCTGTGCCTGCTGATAGTAAATGACACTTCTTGGGTCACACATCAAGGTCAGTTTGAGTCTGGTGTCACTGGTGACCATACAATTACCATAAATTTACCTTTAAAACTCAGATTACTGGATTAGACTTGCAATTTAGAAGATTTTGTGAGAGATATAGGAGCCTAACTATTGTGTCAAGGATCTTGTACGCTGGATACTAGAGCGTGCTTTCGAGTTGTGATGCTGCAGAAGACTCTTGAGAGTCCCTTGGACTGCAGAATCAAACCAGTCAATCCTAAAGGAAATCAACCCTAAATATTCATTGGAAGGACTGATGCTGAAGCTGAAGTTCCAATACTTTGGCCACCAGATGCAGAGCTGATTCATTGGAAAAGACCCTGATGTGGAAAAGATTGAGAGCAAGAGGAGAAGGTGGCAGCAGAGAATGAGATGGCCAGATGGCATCACTGACTCAACGGATATGAGTTTGAGCAAACTCCAGGAGACAGTGAAGGACAAGGAAGCCTGGCATGCTGCAGTCCATGGGACCACAAAGAGTTGGACATGACTTAGTGACTGAACAGCAGAGCATGCTACTACTAACACTACTAATAATGATGAAAAAAAATGGTAACTTATAGATTTAAATTACTGAAAATCCATTTTAGGGCAGGCTTCAGGTGACGTTCTATCCAAACCCTCAACATGTTCCCTTATAGTCTTCCATATAGTTCTTATCCAAACTATGAGGGATGCATGATTTCTTTCTCTCATCTAAGCATAAAAATAAAGTTTATTTGCAACAGCTTTCTCATCAAAGGCACTAAGATAATGTCTGATGTGCAATAGAGTCAGATTCCCTGCAAAAATATGTATCCTCAAAAGAAATCAGGAAATTTTGAGCAAAGAAAAAAGGACATTAAAAAGATAACCAACAAATATCCAATTCACCTATATATTTTCCATTTTATTTTATAATACATGCCAGACTCTAATGCAAAAAATCTGGTAAATAGAACACAAACAGTGACAAAAAATAATGGAAGAGAAAATACAAAGAATTCTTTTTTGGTCTTGGAATGAGAAAAAAAAATAATTATGATACCAAAACCATTAGCCATGAAGCAACAGGCAACTGATCACATTTGTTGCCTTATTTATTCAACAGGTAATAATCAAGTGTCACTTTCTAAAATCAAATTCCCCCAGAAATCAACATTACTTTTAAAGAATCATTAACAAAGGCAAGAAGCCTCTTTTTTGTCTTTTGGAAGTAACAATACAATTTGAATTTCTTTTCTTATATTTGATTTTGGTTTTGCCTGCATTTATTATAGCCAAATATGTTAAAAACATCCCTTATATTAAAATGCACACAGACTCAGATACACAAACAGCCTTTCTTTGGTTCTATTGTCCTTTCTAGCCATTGCCTAATTTTTCTCTTCATTTTGCTGCCAAACTTTCCAATCATTCTCTTTCATTGCCAAATACATTCATGACTGAAAGTTCCCATCCATTTTTCCTTTTTAATTATTTTCAATATAATTCCTACTTCTGTGATTCTACTGAAAAACTACTATTCCAAACTCTCCCGTAATTTGCTACTCGACCCTTCTGGGTGCATTCCTCATTTCTCTGTTTTTGGCCCTGTTTGGCGCTCTTCCTCCCTGACACTCTTTTCCATTGGGTTCTGTTAAATCTATATATAATTTCCTGAATCTGAAGTCTGTATTAATTTGATTTTGTCTCATATTTATTTCAGCTGTTAAGTTGAAGAAAAAGCACAAATGCCGATGTTTCTTATTGCAGCCAATGCCTCCACAAATCTTGGTCTCTTTTCTTTACTTTTTCCTGTCTCTTTCCAATACTCCCATCGTAGCTAGGGAAATGTTATTCCTCTCTAGTTCTCTGCCCTAACCCAACTAAGGTCAACCTCACCACTTAGGATTTTCTCTCTGACTGTATAACAGAGAAATTAAAATGTCAACATAAGTAGGTTCAACTGCTCACCTCTTCACATCCTTATATCCATGGAATAATCCACCCTTTCCTCTCAGCAGAAGAGTTGTCTTAGCTGTAATAAGGGGATTCCCTTGTGCTTATAATGTCAAATATTTCTTCTCTGGCTATTTTCCAAACTTTTTTTTTCCTTTTACTTTCCCCATCTTTTGTGCTACTGATTTCTCCTTCTAACAAAGGAATTTTATCTCCTTACTCTCCTCTCTAAACTTGAGATAATATTTTTAATCTCTCCAATAAATCTATTTTGCACAATTCAAAGAGACCTTTCAATGCTCAAATATATTACTTGTGCTTTTGATTAGCTTGCATGATCACTCAGTCATATGTACAACTATGGATACTTTTGAAGCCGTATTCTCCCTTGCCTTCTCTTAGACCTTTTTTCTCCCAATGACACCTCCTTTTCTTTTCCTTATCATACTTTTCTTTTGCCCATCATTTAGTATCGGCATTTTCCTCTTTTCTTCACTTTCTGAGCCTATACACACTCTGCAAGATCTCACCTACTCTTCTGACTTCAGCTATCATTTAACTGTTGATGGCTTCTAAATCTCTATAAGCAACTGAGTCATTTTCTTTCAAAGTTCTGATTCAAATATGAAACTTCCTACTGAACCTCATTGATAATTTTCTTTTATATATAATTGAAGCAATAATAGTAATAGTAATGATTATCATTATGATGTTACAGTGATGGAATAAGTCTTGTGGACAGACAACTTGATTTGGATCTGAGCTCTATAGATCATATTGAGCAAGTTATCTATGCCACATAAGCTTTAGTTTCTGCATCTACAAGATAAGGATATTAGTATCTATTACAGGAATTAAATTAAATTATTTATAAATACACAGTTATTGTTTGGTGTACATTATGGTTTAATTATCTAGAATAATAGTAAATATTCATGACTTAATGAACAAATATGGACCAATTACTTCACATGTATTTTCTCGTTTAACCTTTAATTTAAGATAGCCAAACTTGAAACTATGATCTTTCTTTTTCTTCCATAAATATTCCTTTCTTTCCCTTACATTGGCACAACTACTAAGACAGATTTTCAGATTGAAAACTGGAGTTATTTTCTCTTCCTTTTTTCCCTTTCCATCAATTGGACAATTTAAATAGTCACTGATTTTATTGCAGGAGATCTCAGGTCTCTCTCCTCCTCTCAATTGCTGGTATCACCAACCTATTTTCTGACCTCATAATTTCTACTTATTATATCTCTATGACTTCTCTGCCTCTTTTATTGCTCTTTCAAATAATAGACTTACCTTCAGAAAATGCTAACTCTTTCATTTTCAACTTCCCAGTAAACCAATTCAATAATTCTTCATTGTTTATAGACTTAAATCCAATGTATAATCAGGTTGTAGAGCATCTCTGCTTGCCTGGGAGATGTCTGCAAGGTCATCTCTCCTTGCTTGCTAACTCTTACCCATGACATCCATACCTAAAAGTACTGTGCCTTTGCCTGCACCCTTTCCCCTACGGAACTTCACTTCTTGCTTAATTAAGGAGATCAGCTCCTCATCATTCTCCATTATCCTCCTCTAATGGCTTCACCCAAGCTTCCACGCACTCTGTTAAGCTGAGTTGCTATTTTCCATTTTTCTGCTTCTCTAGGTTTTATCCCAACAAGTATTAATACATCTTTTCTATCACATAATATATACTTGCTTTCAAGTCACTCTGGTTTTTTCTATTTTGAAGAGAAATACCATCAGCTATTTTATCCCCACCACTTGACACTGCTTGATATTTTTCAATAAATATCTGTTGGATAAATCAATATGTGCATGTTTATCCCATGTGCATATTATCACATATACAAATTTACATATATTTACACTCATATACCTAAACATGAATACTCACACAACTAGGAACAACAAAATGAATTAATATCTATTAGCATTGGTACCCACAGAAATGACCAGCAAGAAAAAAAAGGCATGCTCACCTGGGCTTGGGAGTAGGTAAAGTTGCAAAAACAATAGATTTTTCTTCCTTCCTTGAGTTTAAGAAGAAGCAAATATTATAAATTGGACAAACCCTTTACCTTCCATATGAGTTGTGACAGAGATGCTAGAGCAAGGTTTTGGGTCTTGTAGTAGCAAAAGTCCTCAAGTAGCTGTTGTATTCATCTCCAGATCCAAGAACTTTCTAAATTTAAATAAAAAAACAGGTTTCTTATAACTTTATACCTGCGGTAATAGAAAAAGTACAAGGGGATGAGAACACAGAGTCAGCCAAGGACAGGGGATATGTGGCAGGCTTCAGCTGTCAGAAGATAAGGTCACTGTGGGAGATTATCATCCTACAGATTTCAGGGTAAAATCCTAAATTTTTTTTTCAGTGTAGAATCTGATCCCTGCAGGCATCTTGGAACAGGATTTCTATGCTGTGTTTTATGTAAGGAGAGTTAAAGAGAAGCCCTCCATAAAAAGAAGAGAAAGAGAAAGAGACAAAGGAAGAAAGGAAGTGAGGAAGGAAGGGAAGGAGAGAGAAAGGGAGGTGGCACTGAAGAGAAAAAGCCGTCTCTCCAAACCACAAAAATGTCTAAAGGAAGGCAGCCTCCTTGACACATTCCATACTCTCACCTGCTGGGCTGAGCATAAAGCAATGGAGTCAGTGGAGAGGGCATCAAGGGCTGAATACAGGACAGCGAAATCTGCCCTTTGAAGATCAAAATCCCATTTGGCATTGCTCACTGGATTTTTACTTCCCCATCCTAAATCTTTGCCAACCACTAGTCTCAAAGACCTGAACCTAAATTCTCTAAGGGCTTGAACAGTAGCATTTCCTGGGAGGAAGTCATTAAAATTAAGGTCCTGAGAGCTGAAGTAAACAATGCATTCCCATGAGTCTGACTTTGTAAGATATTCTGAAGCCACTTATATTATGTTTGTAGACACAGATTGGCATCTTTGTGTCTCCCCTGATTTCAAATTCTATTTAACAGAGACCAACCTTTAAATGGACATGTAGAATACAGTATAAGTACATGTGTTATTTAACTAGTACTTCCATTCCTAGATACCCAGCAGAAATTAAAGCCTTTGCTTATACAAAAGCTTGTAACTGTTCTTATCAGCTTTATTCAAGCTAGCCAAAAGCTTGGAAAAAAACCAACTGTGTATCAATAGATGAATGCACAAATAAACTGGTGTATCCTTATGGAGCACCCATTTAACAGAATAGTACTCAGGAGAAAATGGAAAATAATACAGTATTGATAAATGCAACATCATGGTTGAATCTCAAAAACATTGTGCAAAACAAATGAACCTAGACTGGCTTAAAGTGAAAGAATGGGGGGGTGGGGTGGGGAATTGTAAACTTTTTGAAGCAATCAGAGGCCAGAGGTCACAAGACCGTAAAAGAGTCAAAAATAAAAGTTGAGATTTCCAAGTTGATCGCCAGTGGCAGAGCCACTATTATTTCATGTGCACTTGAAAAAAAAGTGTATTAGATGGACTATTCTTTCTATATCTATTAAGTTCATTAAGTCAAATGTGTCATTTAAGGCCAATATTTATTTACTGATTTTCATAAATCAGTATGAATAATTTGTACATTGATGTAAGTGGGGTACTAAAGTTTCCTACTATTATTGTATTACTGTCAATTCCTACCTTTATGTCTGTTCATTTTTAATTCTATATTTAGGTGCTCCTATGTTGGGTTTACAATATATCCTCTTGGATCTTCTCTTTATGACAGTATAATGACTTCCATTTTAAGTTGTTGCTGCCTTTGTTTTAAAGTCTATTTTGTTTCATGTGAGTATTGTAATACCAGCTTTCTGTTTCCATTTGCATGAAATATCTTTATCCTCATGACTTTACTTTCAGTCTTTGTATGTATATGTGAGAAGAGTCTCTCATAGGTAGAATATAGATGGGTCTGTATTTTTTATGCATTAATTCATCCTATGTCTTTTGATTGGAGCATTTCACTGTTTCACATTAAAGTAGTTATCAATATGTATGTACTTTATTTCCATTTTGTTAACTTTTCTGGTTGTTTTTGTAGGTCTTCACTACTTTTTCTTCTCTTGGTCTCTTCCTTGTGGTTTGATTTTTTTTTCCCCTTAGTGTTTTGTGTGGGTTCCTTTGCCTTTATTTTTGGTGTATCTGTTGTAGGTTTGTGACTGGTGATTGCTATTAGGTTCATGAATATACGTTGTTGTTGTTCAGTCACTAAGTCATATCCAACTCTTTGCAACCCCACAGTCTGCAGCATACCAGGCTCCCCTGTCCTTCACATATCTCTTGGAGTTTGCTCAGATTCACGTTCATTGAGTCGGTGATGCTTATCTAACCATCTCATCCTCTGCTGCCCCTTCTCCTTTTGCCTTTAATCTTCCCCAGCATCAGGGTCTTTGCCAGTGAGTCACCTCTTCATATCAGGTGGCCAAAGTATTGGAGCTTCAGTTTCAACATCAATCCCTCCAATGAATATTCAGGGTTGATTTTGTTTAGAATTGACTGGATGGATCTCCTTGCAGTCCAAGGGACTCTCAAGAGTCTTCTCCAGCACCACAGTTAGAAAGTATCAATTCTTCAGTGCTCAGCTTTCTTGTATGGTCCATCTCTCATATCCATATATGAGTACTGGAAAAACCATCCCTTTGACTATATGAACCTTTGTCTGCAAAGTGATGTCTCAGCTTTTCAATATGTTGTCTAGGCTTGTCCTAGCTTTTCTTCCAAGGAGCAAGCATCTTTTAATTTCATGGCTGTAGTCACCATGAAAATATATATATATATCAGTTTATTTTAAGCTGATAATCACTTAACTTTGAATGCATTCTAAAAGCACTACATTTTTACTCTTCCTAATGTTACATGTTTTTAACATCATATTTTACATCTTTTTTTGTGTGTATATCCCTTTACTGTTTATTGTAGTTATAATTTTACTACTTTGGTCTCTTAATCTTTGTAGTAGTTTTATTAAGTGGCTTATCCACCACCAGTGAATCTCTACCAGGGAGATTTTTTTTCTTTTGTGTATTTCCTTTTTCTAGTGATTCTTTTTTTTTTCCCCCCCACTTAAAGATTTGCTAACATTTTATGTAAGGCCAATTTAGTAGTAATAATCTTTTTTACTTTTTGCTTGTCTGGGAAACTCGTTTATCTCTCCCTCAATTCTGAATGATAATCTTGCCAAGTAGAGTATTCTCCATGGTAATTTTTTTTTCTTTTCAGTACTTTAAACATATCATGCCACTCCCTTCTGGCCTGCAGGTTCTGCTAAAAAATCAGCTGATTTTTTCAGTCTTCACTGATATCAGTCTTATCAATATTTCCTTGTATGTAACTAGTTGTTTTTTTGCATCCCTTCAAATTTCTCTCTTTATCTTTAACTTTTGCCATTTTAATTATGATATGTCTTTTGTGGTTCATTTCAAGTTTATCTTGTTTGGGACTCTCTGTGATTCCTGGACCTAGATATGCTTCCTTCCCCAGGTTAAAGAAGTTTTTAATCATTAGCTTTTCCAATAAGTTGATCTCCCTTTCACTATCTCTTATGCTTCTGGGACTCCTAAAATGTAAATGCTAGTATGCTTGATTTTATGACTTCAGGGATCTTTACTTAAAAATATTCTTTTCCATTATGCTACTCTGTCTGGATGAGCTCCATTGCTTTGTCCTGTAGCTCACAGATTTGTGCTTCTTCTTCATCCATTCAGCTGCTGAACCCCTATATTATTCAGTTCAGTTTTAACTTTTGTTTGGTACTTTCTTATATTTTCTTTCTTTGTTGATGTTCTGATTGTGTTCATCCATTCTTCTTCATTTTGACAACCGTTACTTTGAATTCTCATCAGACAGGTTGTTTATCTCTGCTTAAAGTCTTTCTGGAAATCAAGGGCTTCCCTGGTGGCTCAGAGGTTAAAGCGTCTGCCTCCAATGCGGGAGACCCGGGTTCGATCCCTGGGTCGGGAAGATCCCCTGGAGAAGGAAATGGCAATCCACTCCAGTATTCTTGCCTGGAGAATCCCATTGACAGAGAAGCCTGGTAGATTACAGTCCACGGGATCGCAAAGAGTCGGACACGACTGAGCGACTTCACCTCACCTCACCTCACCTGTATGTGGGGCCCAGCATGTGCCCCACCTGCTGTGGCAGGGTTGCAGCTGCAGTGTGGGTGTGGGTGGAGCTCTCTCCCTCAGGCTGGCTGGGACATGCAACTGTTGCTACAGAGATAAGCAGGGCTCTCAGTGAGGGACACACCCAAGCTCTAGCAGATTTCCAGTGGAGTAGCAAAGTGGTCCCTAGCATTAGCAAGATAGGATGGATAAGCTCACCATAGTGGTGCTTCCCAGAGAGGATTCACCTATTTCCTGCTTCTCAGACACTTTAAGATTAGTAAATGAGGCTCCTTCTCTTTTGTTCTAAGCATTTTTCCAACTGGTGTTTTTGTGTATGTGTCAAGTTATAGGGTAAGTGAATCTAAGTCCTTTAAGAGAGAGCTCTTCATCTCCGCAGTTCTAGGGCTTTTCTGAATATAATCCCTATTAGCTTTCAGGGCCGGACATTTAGGGGGCTTGTCTCTCCTGTGTGGGATCTAAGGGCTAGGGACACCTTGGCAGGACAGGTGGAGCCACAGTGAGCATGGGCCTGGGGCATGATGTGCCATTGTTGTGGCCATGCATTCTGGGAAACAAACTCACTCAGAAGGACAATACAGATAGAGGAGTGCAGTTTTTTATACCAGCAGGCCCAAGGCAGTTTCCTCTTAGCCAAGGACCCCAACCAGTTTTAATGAAAACCTTATATACCCTAAGTGTACATGCTCAAACCCACCTCCCCAAATTCTCTGAAACTAGTCTGAACAAAGGAAAAGAAAGATACAATCAAAGTTAACCCATGATTCATGTGTCATAAGCCTAGATAGTTAAATAGTGGACATTTATCAATAGGCCTGTGGTCATACACCCATAATGGGATTTATGACTTTGTTCTGTTACAGAGAGAAATAGCATATTGTTTTAAGCACCAGAGAGTCTAGGTACAAGTCCTGAAGTTCCTTCATTCAAGGGGTCTGGTTTTCCATTGGTATGTCATTTCTATAGATACTGGGCATATAGCTCAAAGTCCACAGTCCAGCCCATCTTTAAAGCAGAGTCTTGCTTTAAAGATGGATCCTGTTCTGTCTGTTTCCTCCTTCACCATGGTTTTCCTGGTGGGCATGGGTTTAGTGGTCCCAGGGCACACTTTCTCAGAACCTCTTTGGGGGAACAGCTGGTATGGGCCAAGAGCCTGGAGTATCCTGGGAAGCCTTATAAGGTTGGTTAGGATGCCTGTACCATTCTCCCATCCACACTATCAAGGTGGAGGAGGAATGCAAAAATGGTGATTTTTAGTGCCTCTGAGAGAGAGGCACTCTCAGAGAGAATTTCATCAATTCTACAGCGTTTGCACATGCTGTAGGGTTAGTATATGAATTTCTTTCACATATAGTTTAGATGTCCTTTAAACTGCTGGGGTTTTTCTTTCTTGTGCCCCAGGGCAGTCTGTTCACAGTTCCCTCATTGATATCCCTCCATATTGCAGGTCAGCATGCCAGGGGCGGGATTCCCATCAATACTGTGTCTCTATCTCTCCTATATATCTCTATGTAGTCTCTCTATCATTTGTCGTGCAGAAGCTGTTCAATCAGCTCTCAGTTCTTCTTCAGGAGAAACTGTTCTATAGGTAGGTGTAGGTTCAGTGTGCACAAGGGAGGCGGTAAGATCAAGGTCTTCCTATGCCACCATCTTGGAGCAGAATGCTCAAATCAATTTTACTTTCAGTTCAGTTCAGTTCAGTCACTTAGTCGTGTCCGACTCTTTGTGACCCCATGAATCGCAGCACATTAGGCTTCCCTGTCCATCACCAACTCCTGGAGTTTATGCAAACTCATGTCCTTAGAGGCGGTGATGCCATCCAACCATCTCATCCTCTGTCATCCCCTTCTGCTCCCTCCCTCAATCTTTCCCAGCATCAGGGTCTTTTCAAATGAGTCAGTTCTTTGCATCAGGTGGCCAAAGTATTGGAGTTTCAGCTTCAGCATCAGTCCTTCTAATGAATATTCAGGACTGATTTCCTTTAGGTGGGACTGGTTGGATCTCCTTGCAGTCCAAGGGACTGTCAAGAGTCTTCTCTAATGTCACAGTTGAAAGTGAAGTGAAGTCACTCAGTCGTATCCGACTCTTTGCGACCCCGTGGACTGTAGCCCACCAGGCTCCTCCGTCCATGGGATTCTCCAGGCAAGAATACTGGAGTGGGTTGCCATTTCCTTCTCCAGGGGATCTTCCCAACCCAGGGATCAAACCCAGGTCTCCTGCATTGCAGGCAGATGCTTTAACCTCACAGTTCAATGGCATCAATTCTTCAGCACTCAGCTTTCTTTACGGTCCAACTCTCACATCCATACATGACTACTGGAATTTTTAATTAATTTTTATCAGAGTATAGTTGCTTTACAATGTTGTGTTAGTTTCTGCTGCACAGCAAGGCGAATCAGCTATACATATATATATACATATGTCCCTGCTTCTTTGGATTCCCCTCCCATTTAGGTCACCATAGAGCACCAAGTAGGATTCCCTGAGCTGTACAGTAGGTTCTCGTTAGTTATCTACAGTATACATAGCATCAATAGTGTGCATGTGTCAATCCCAATTTCTCAATTCATCCCACCCACCCCATGAATCAATTTTAAACTTACTCTAATAATTGATTGACTGTGTGGATCACAATAAACTGTGGAAAATTCTGGAAGAGATGGGAATACCTGACCTGCCTCTTGAGAAACCTATATGCAGATCAGGAAGCAACAGTTAGAACTGGACATGGAACAACAGACTGGTTCCAAATAGGAAAGAGGGTACATCAAGGCTGTATATTGTCACCCTGCTTATTTAACTTCTATGCAGAGCACATCATGAGAAACGCTGGGCTGGAAGAAGCACAAGCTGGACTCAGGATTGCCAGGAGAAATATCAATAACCTCAGATATGCAGATGATACCACCCTTAAGGCAGAAAGTGAAGAGGAACTCAAAAGCCTCTTGATGAAAGTAAAAGAGGAGAGTGGAAAAGTTGGCTTAAAGCTCAACATTCAGAAAACTAAGATCATGGTATCTGATCCCATCACTTCATGGGAAATAGATGGGGAAACAGTGGAAACAGTGTCAGACTGTTTCAAAAAACTCCTGGTGATTATTTTATTCTGGACCAAATTAAGTTAGTGCTTCTTAGTCATGCACCAATATTTTCCACTCTCAACAGCATATGAGGCCATCCCTGCAAAGCTCCTTCCACTCCTTTTCAGGAATCTCTGCTGCCCTAATCTTCTCGGCCCCAGTTTTAATGCCTTTAATGTCCCCTGTTATCTAATGCTACCAAAACATTTGACTTACCTGAAAAGGAACTGACGTTAATGGTCGCACGTATCCTCACCCACTCCAATGACTTAAGGATCTGGTCCCTGAGAAATCCATCAGGCCAAACAGTATTATTCTTAGCACTAACCACAGAAACTGATTGGTATATAGGTATATTACTTCATTTTCCTGGACAGTAGGCCAGCAGTATTGAAATTTAAGATCAAATGAAGCTGGGATGGAGAAGTTGGGTAATGGTATGAGGGCAATCATTTTGAGAAATATATATATATGTACTAAATCAATACATTGTACATTTGGAACTTACAGAATATTATATGTCAATTATACCTCAATACAGCCGGAAGAGGTCAAATGAGTTTTACTCAACAGGACCATCTGACTTTGGCTCATATGGAGCTAGTTTTGGACTGAAATTTTAGGGTATTTAAAAATTATTATTAATACTAATTAATATTAAGTCAAGTCTCTCAACATTATATTGCAGTAAAGATTTATGCAAGAAAGCAGTTAAGAACAGGGTCCATTTTACCCTGAAGCTCAGACTGAGAACTTGCAGCGTTTTGACTGTTATTTCTCTTGGGGTATGATGCAAGGAAGATAACTGGAGGTGATTGTTAATGAGAAATAGCAAGCCCTCTCTGAATTATTAAAGTGTCAGAAGTTCTGAGTTTTAATTATCAAAAAGTGAGCATATCTCCAAGCCTTGATTCCCTAGCAAGTTTCGACAAGCTTAAAGAAGCTTTCCCTGGAAATTCCCCATGCCAAGGACAGCTACAGCTTGCATGAATATGGGCCACGTTGAGACAACTCAAACACCCACACACACACAGAACACACAGGTGCTGGGAAAGGAGTAAAAGAAGTAGAATTGGGGTTGAAGAAAGTGCATGGAAGCCTATCGGCACACAACACATTCATTCAGAGCTACATCTTCCTTTTGTTCATTTATAAAAAATCCCTACTTTCCTGCCTCAGAGAAAGGAGCATAATGCAGAATGAGAAGCTATAGAAATGAGAGAGACTCTCCTTTGTGACTTTTCAAAATTAGCAATAGTTGAGGAAGCAGAGGTGCAAAATATTAAATCTGATCATAATAGTAAATGCTTCCAAGATCATTAATCTGGTCAGACAGAGATATGTACTAAACCAATAGGGACAGAATGAAGGGACAAAATAGGTAATTAATTGTTAATCCCACTGCTGCTGCTGCTAAGTCGTTTCAGTCGTGTCCGACTCTTGGCGACCCCATGGACTGCAGCCCACCAGGCTCCTCCCTCCATGGGATTTTCCAGGCAAGAGTACTGGAGTGGGGGTGCCATTGCCTTCTCCATAATCCCACTAGGGGACTGTAAATAGAAAGATATGGGTAGTTGGTAGTGGTTTAGTCGCTAAGTTGTGTCTGACTCTGGCGACCCCATGGACAGTAGCCTTCCAGGCTCCTCTATCCATGGGATTCTCCAGGCAAGAATACTGGAGGAAAGATATGGGAGACGCCCATAAGTTAATGATTACTCGAGAAAGTAGGTTTCAGTTCGGTTCAGTCGCTGAGTCGTGTCTGACCTGCTGCAACCCCATGAATTGCAGCACGCCAGGCCTCCCTGTCCATCACCAACTCCCAGAGTTCACTCAGACTCGCGTCTATCGAGTCCGTGATGCCATCCAGCCATCTCATCCTCTGTCGTCCCCTTCTCCTCCTGCCCCCAATCCCTCCCAGCATCAGAGTCTTTTCCAATGAGTCAACTCTTCGCATGAGGTGGCCAAAGTACTGTTCCCCTGTTATCTAATGCTACCAAAACATTTGACTTACCTGAAAAGGAACTGACGTTAATGGTCGCACGTATCCTCACCCACTCCAATGACTTAAGGATCTGGTCCCTGAGAAATCCATCAGGCCAAACAGTATTATTCTTAGCACTAACCACAGAAACTGATTGGTATATAGGTATATTACTTCATTTTCCTGGACAGTAGGCCAGCAGTATTGAAATTTAAGATCAAATGAAGCTGGGATGGAGAAGTTGGGTAATGGTATGAGGGCAATCATTTTGAGAAATATATATATATGTACTAAATCAATACATTGTACATTTGAAACTTACAGAATATTATATGTCAATTATACCTCAATACAGCCAGAAGAGGTCAAATGAGTTTTACTCAACAGGACCATCTGACTTTGGCTCATATGGAGCTAGTTTTGGACTGAAATTTTAGGGTATTTAAAAATTACTATTAATACTAATTAATATTAAGTCAGGTCTCTCAACATTATATTGCAGTAAAGATTTATGCAAGAAAGCAGTTAAGAATAGGGTCCATTTTACCCTGAAGCTCAGGCTGAGAACTTGCAGTGTTTTGACTGTTATTTCTCTTGGGGTATGATGCAAGGAAGATAACTGGAGGTGATTGTTAATGAGAAATAGCAAGCCCTCTCTGAATTATTAAAGTGTCAGAAGTTCTGAGTTTTAATTATCAAAAAGTGAGCATATCTCCAAGCCTTGATTCCCTAGCAAGTTTTGACAAGCTTAAAGAAGCTTTCCCTGGAAATTCCCCATGCCAAGGACAGCTACAGCTTGCATGAATATGGGCCACATTGAAACAACTCAAACACCCACACACACACAGAACACACAGCTGCTGGGAAAGGAGTAAAAGAAGTAGAATTGGGGTTGAAGAAAGTGCATGGAAGCCAATCGGCACACAACACATTCATTCAGAGCTACATCTTCCTTTTGTTCATTTATAAAAAATCCCTAATTCCTGCCTCAGAGAAAGGAGCATAATGCAGAATGAGAAGCTATAGAAATGAGAGAGACTCTATTTTGTGACTTTTCAAAATTAGCAATAGTTGAGGAAGCAGAGGTGCAAAATATTAAATCTGATCATAATAGTAAATGCTTCCAAGATCATTAATCTGGTCAGACAGAGATATATACTAAACCAATAGGGACAGAATGAAGGGACAAAATAGGTAATTAATTGTTAATCCCACTGCTGCTGCTGCTGCTAAGTCGCTTCAGTCGTGTCCAACTCTTGGCGACCCCATGGACTGCAGCCCACCAGGCTCCTCCATTCATGGGATTTTCCAGGCAAGAGTACTGGAATGGGGGTGCCATTGCCTTCTCCATAATACCACTAGGGGATTGTAAATAGAAAGATATAGGTGGTGGTGGTGGTTTAGTCGCTAAGTTATGTCTGACTTTGGCGACTCCATGGACAGTAGCCTTCCAGGCTCCTCTATCCATGGGATTCTCCAGGCAAGAATGCTGGAGTGAAAGATATGGGAGACGCCCATAAGTTAATGATTACTTGAGAAAGTAGGTTTCAGTTCAGTTCAGTCGCTGAGTCGTGTCTGACCTGCTGCAACCCCATGAATCGCAGCACGCCAGGCCTCCCTGTCCATCACCAACTCCTGGAGTTCACTCAAACTCACGTCCGTTGAGTCAGTGATGCCATCCAGCCATCTCATCCTCGGTCGTCCCCTTCTCCTCCTGACCCCAATCCCTCCCAGCATCAAAGTCTTTTCCAATGAGTCAACTCTTCGCATGAGGTGGCCAAAGTACTGGAGTTTCAGCTTTAGCATCATTCCTTCCAAAGAAATCCCAGGACTGATCTCCTTTAGAATGGACTGGTTGGACCTCCTTGCAGTCCAAGGGACTCTAAAGAGTCTTCTCCAACACCACAGTTCAAAAGCATCAGTTCTTTGGTGCTCAGCTTTCTTCACAGTCCAACTCTCACATCCATACATGACCACAGGAAAAACCATAGCCTTGACTAGACGGACCTTTGTTGGCAAAGTAATGTCTCTGCTTTTGAATATGCTATCTAGGCTTACCCTAATTCAACTAGCGAGTAATCACACAGGGACTTAAGGTCAGATCAGTCTGAATACAATTCAACCCATGCTCTTATTTACTAGCTAGATGGATCTTAAATCCCCAAATGAACTTTATTCAACAGATAAAGAGATGCAATTGACAAAGTTTTAAATCAGGGGTAAGATAACACTTCTAGTTTTGCTCCAGTCCCTACCCCCACCCCCACCCCCGTCCTGTCCCCTCAGCAGCAGTGAGTAGGTGTGGGCTGGCAGTGATTTGTATTACTACACCCCACATTATTCAGACACATGTAAAAAAAAAAAAATCAAGCTAGCTGCTTGACTCACAAAAGACAGGCACATTTCTAACCTGCTAGAGCAATCTCCCATCCCAAGGTCTGACTGAACTGGAAGAAGACCTAGGATTCCCACCTGTGAGTATCCTCTTGCCCAGGGGTCCATAATGGGGTTAGCTTTCCCTTTACCCATGTGGAAGATGGGAGCACAGCTGACTAAGAAAGGTCTGTAGTATGTATGAAAGTCTTCTTGTTCCTGGTCTTTGCTTTCCTTCTTGATTTGACTCTGTCTCTGTCTGTCTATCTGTCTCAGTCTTTCTCCGGTATATTTGTATGTGTGGGTCTCTTTCCTTATCATTCTCTATTGCTCTACTATGATTGCCCTCTGACTCGCTCATGTCACTCTTTCTGTCTTTGTTTTGATTTGACTCTGTCTCTGTCTGTCTATCTGTCTCAGTCTTTCTCCGGTATATTTGTATGTGTGGGTCTCTTTCCTTATCATTCTCTATTGCTCTACTATGATTGCCCTCTGACTCGCTCATGTCACTCTTTCTGTCTTTGCCTTCTTTGATTTACAGTTTGTTAAGGTCCTGCTTTAACACATTTCAGAGTTCTTTGCTCAAATTTAGGAACCCTGGGAAAGAGTCCTCATTGAAGACTCCGGGTCTGAGCTATCTCTGAAAATGTGAACAGTCTACACACAAAGGACACATGAGGACACACAAAGACCAAAGTACATGTACAACTTGGGTCAGCCTGAACTCAACAGAGAATACAGTGTGAAGCAGAGGGAAGGTCTCTGGATAGGCTCGAACTGGGTGGGACTCATGGCTTAGCCAGGAACTAGCCTACGTCTAAGTCCAAGATTTCCCATGGGTAAAATGGAGGGACAGGTTAGACAATCTCTAAGTAATTTCCCATGAAAATTGGAATCTCCTAAAGACTATGTAAGAACTCTTCTGTCTTTAAATTCATTGAAGCCTGAGTCCATTTTTTGGCTATCATTGTCACTGGAACTGAGCAATACTGGCTTCTGCTCCCATTATGTTCTACTATGTCCTCTAATGTATCTATTTTTGCCTTAAAATACACAGGCAAATGAGATCTGTGTCCATGTCTTCCACCAGACACTGAGCACTTGAGGAATGGGATTTTATCTTATTAGTCTTGCTTAAAAATAGCTTTTTATCTAAGTAAAATGAATGAATTGAATAAATAAATGACAATAATTGCTGTATTCTCTGGGCTCCTATACCACACTATAAAATAATTGCATTCAAGCTTAATCACATGGTTATATGTGCCATTTTTCATAAATCTCTTGAGGACAAGAAAGATATCCCATTTCTCCTTTATTCCCCATTATCTGCCACAGCTCCACAGAATATATTGAATAAATACTTATTTTTAAATGAAATGGTGAATATTTCTCCTGGCAAGGCCCACCCAGGGCTCCTTATATCTTGGGAAACTAGGGTGGTGGTGGGGTATATAGGTTAGAGAAGAATCTAGTAGTCACCCATATGGAAGCACTGTGTATAAATATTTAATAGTTGATAAGGTTACCCCACAGCCTAACAGCTGTATATCAGCTCTGTATAAATAGGGCCTGCTAATCCTTCCTCTGAGCATATTTTCCCTGCCTGATTGCATCTGCTGCTGCTGCTGCTAAGTTGTTTCAGTCGTGTCCAACTCTGTGCGACTCCATAGACGGCAGCCCACCAGGCTCCACTGTCCCTGGGATTCTCTAGGCAAGAACACTGGAGTGGGTTGCCATTTCCTCCTCCTATTTTTTATTAATTTGACTGTTATCTATATGCTGATGATTCCTTAATCTAAATCTTCAGCCCAGACAGGTTTCTGGTATGCAGGACCGTGTAACCAGCTTAATAGCAGGCATCTTCACTTAGATGTTGATGTGGTAACTAAGGGCATTTATTCTAGGGTCAGGCTTTCATAGAACCTTGAACAAGTTACATCTCTGAATAATCACCCATAAAATAAAGATATAATAATACTTATCTTAAGAGGTAAGTTTGTTATCAGTATTAAATTGAACAATATAGGGGCTTTCCTTGTGGTCCAATGGTTAAGACTCTGTGTTTCCACTGCAGGGGGCATGGGTTCAATCCCTGGTCAGAAACTAAAATCCCACATGCTGTGTGTCATGGCAAAAATAAAATAAAAACAAAATAACAAAAAAGCATGTAAAGTATGTAGAAGAATGCTTGGAAAATACAAAGAGCACATGTTAACCATTATGTTAATCTCAAATTCAATCTGTTAAAATTAAACCAGTCATCTCCCTTCAGCCTCAGATCTGCTCCGTACCTTGTAGTCTCCTACAAGGCATTAGGCATTTCAGTAAAATGCCCAATTAAGTATAAACCTAGGAATCACCTGCAAGACCTTCATTTCCACAAACAATAAAAAAACAAGTTCTGCTATTTATTTAAAACTCTTAAATATGTTTTGATTCTATATCTTTTTCTCTGTCCTTCCTAACACAGTTCTACTTCTTGTCCTAATCATTAGTCTCTCTTTCTCTCTCTCAGGTGCACATTTTTCTTATGTATCTAAAAGGCTAAATAGCAGTCCTCCCCCCTCCCAAAATATCCATGTTCTTATTCCTGGAACCTGTAAACTTTATATGGCAAAAGTCGGTTAAATTAAGAATGTTGGGATAATATCCTGAATTATCCAAGAAAGCCCTAAATGCAGTCACCTAAGAGAAAAGGCAGATGGAATTTTTACTACAGAAAGGGAGAAAGCAATGTAACCACCGAAACAGAAACTGGAATAATGAGGTCACAAGTCAAGGAGTGCCAGTGGAAGCCTGAAAAGATAAGGAATGGATTCTCCCATGGAGCTGGTTCCTGAAAAAATTATATGTCCTGCCATATCTTGATTTTAGTCCCATAAGACAGACTCAATATATAATTCTGGACCCAGAACTATGAGACAAAAAAATTTTTTTTGCTGTTTTAAGCCACTAATTTTATGGTAATTTTTAAATAGCAGCAATGGGAAATTAATACAATCTCCTTCATCAAAAATTTCTCCCTACCTATAGGATCGTTCCTACCAAGTGCTTTGCTAAATCCCACACCTAAAATAAAATTTCTTAATCACATGACCCATTCCTGTAACAGTCCCTTTACTCCGCTTATACTGAGAGCAAAAAATATTGAAAGACTTAGCTGATCATCTCATCTCAAATTTTCTCTTTTTGCACTTTCATTAAGCTTTTTCCCCCACCAATGGAAATGGCTTTTATCAAGGTCATCAGCAAATTTCTTCTTAAAGGACACAATGATTAATTCACTATCTTTATCCTCCTGATGCCTCAGAAGCACTTAATATGGTTGACCACATTTTTCTTTTAGAAACACTTCCTTCTCCAGGATTCAGTGAATTCATATATGCTTCATTCCCCACCTCCTCTGCTTCCTTTTAGTCTCCTCTTACCTCTCATCTAAGTGCTGGAATGCAGCTCACCTTCTTTCTTCTCTATCTATACTTTTTTCCTAACCAAGCTTACCAGTCCTATGCCTTTAAATACTAAATATGGGCAACTCTCTGGTCTATATCTCCAGCTTGGACCCACTCCTTTAAATGCATGCCCACTTTAGTCTACTTACCACCTCCACCTGCCTACCTAATTGATACTGTAAATTAGATAAGATGTCCCATCTGTTTATATAATAAACTGACCATCTCAGGGCATGACACCAGAATTAATCTATTTACTCAAGTCAGAATCTTAGAAGTCATCTATATTAGCTTTTAATCTCTGCACAACAAATTAACAAAAAATTAGTAGCTTAAAACAACACCAATTTATCATTTTACAGTTTCCATGGGTTAGGGATCCATGTAAGAGTTAGATAAGTCTTTTGGGCAAGATTGCAAATGGCTGCAATTAAACTGTTTTCCATGCTCCTTATCTCATCTGGAGCTCAGGGTCTTCTTCAAACTTCATTTAGGTTGTTAGAAAAATTGAGCTTCCTTCAGATTATGACTTAAGTTCTCATTTTCTTGCTGGCTGTCAGCCCAGAATCACTCTCAGTCCCTAGGAATATTACCCAAACAGGCAGTTCAACACATGTTCTCTTCCAGATCAGCAAGAGCATACCTACTGCTACTTCTTACAGCTTTTAAGCGCTTACCGGATTAATTTGAAGCCATTCAGAATAACCCTCCCCCCTTTTTTCACATGAGCTGTGGTGTGCTTTGTTGCTCAGTCGTGTCCAGCTCTTTGTGATTCCATGGACTGTAGCCTGGCAGGCTTCTCTGTCCGTGGGGATTCTCCAGGCAAGAATACTGGAGTGGATTGCCATGCCCTCTTCCAGGGGATCTTCCCAACCCAGAGATCAAACCCAGGTCTCCCACTTTGCCGGCGGATTCTTTACTGTCTGAGCCACATAAGGTAACATAATTTCAGAAGTCATATCCCATCATATTTATAGAACTTGCCCAAACTAAGGGGAAAGGGACTATATAGGGCATGAACACAAGAGAAGGTGAGGTGGACTCTATAAGCATCTTAGAAACCTGTTTACTACATTATCCTCGAGTTTTGACGTTTCCTCACACCCATAATGAATTCATCAATAATTCCAGATGGCTATGTCTATAAGATAAACTCTATATATGACTATTGCTCATTATCTTACTTGCTAAAAAACTTAGTCAAGCTACCATCTTTTTTAGATCATTATAAGTCTCTTAATTGTTACCACTGCCTCCTTGTGGTAACTCGATTCTCTGTCCTCATCAAGAAGACAGAATGATCTTCCTAAAGCTCAATCATATTATACCATTCTCCTGTTTAAAATGCTCCAATTGCTTCCCACAACACATAGAAGAAACCCAAAATCTTTATCATGACCTAAAAGGTAGAACATGAATCACAACTTTCTATCATCTACTACTCTTGCCTGTTTTTCAATTTTGCGCCAACAACAGTGGTCTTCATTTTGTCCCTCAAAACATCCAACTGGTTTCTGTTTCAAGCTTTTGCATCTGCTATTTCCTATTCCTGGAAGGTTCTCCAAGTTCTTCACATTCCTCTTATCTCCTTTAAGGTTTAAACTTAACTATTGCATCTCCTGGCTTCTCTGGTGGCTCAGCAGTAAAGAATCCGCCTAAAAATGTAGGAGATGCAGGTTTGATCCCTGGGTTGGGAAGATCCCCTAGGGAAGGAAACGGCAACCCAGTATTCTTGCCTTGGAAATCCCACGGACAAAGGAGCCTGGTGGGCTACAGTCCATGGGGTCACAAAAGAGTCAGACACAATTTAGGGACTGAACAACAACAACATTGCATCTTCAGAGTAGTCTTTCCTAAATATCTCCTATTCCCTGGCTCCTAGCAATGTTTCACCACACCATATTCAATCATCTCTAGAGCAGAAAAATCACATTAAGATTTTTATTTTCTTGATGTTGTCTTTCTCACACATATCCCAATATCCTACCTTGCCCTGGAATGAAATTTCTTTGTGGAAAGGTATTCTGTCTTGCTCATAACCAAATATCCAGCACATGGATCATTGTATGGTGTATGGTGAGTGCTACACAGTTATTTGATGTACTTTTTGGCACTGAAAGTAAGAAAGAAATAAGTAAATTAATATGGGACATTTTTCAGAAATGTGGGTCAAAATAAGCAAAAGTTAGGGCTTTTTTTACAATTATAATTATTTTAAAAATCATTCTGATGTGTCTTGAAGTGTACACAATGAGGAGTAACACATTATCCATTGGAAATACTGGAAGAATCGTGGTTTTGGGATTTGAAAGACTTGTGTTTGACTTTTCATTCTTCCCTTAAAAAAATAAAAAACATGTAAACTTGGAAATCTTACTCTGTCTCATTCTTGGCTTTCTTACCTATAAAATGAGATAACATTTAACTTTTTATTAAAAACAAATGCAATACAGGCTTCCCTGGTGGTCCAGTGGCTAAGACTCCATGCTCCCAATGCAGGGGGCAAAGTTCAATCCCTGATCAGGGAACTAGATTCCACATGCCACAACTAAGACCCGGCACATTCAAATAAATAAATAATAAATATTTTTAAAATAAATAAATGCAATAAATTGTGCAAAGGATCCACTAAAGTTTTCAGAATGTAAATCATGCTCAATACATAACAATTTAATTAATAGCCTGTCTATATAGTGTTCTCTATTTAACAGAGGAAAATAATTGAAGTACATAGATAGCAATAGTAAGAAGGCAAAACAGAAGTATAATAAGGATTGTGAAAGTTGAGAGCTAGGTAGTGTCTCAGAGAGAGATTTCCTCCTCTATCCCTCTTAAGTTCTTGTGGATGGAATAATAATAAAATTGACACAAGACAGAGTAACAGGAGAAAAAGAAACTAATTTAATTTGTGTATATGAAGGTCTCATGGAAATGGGATCTAAGAAGTGGCCAAAGCAGGTAGCTTTTACACTTTTTAAACAAAGAAAGATTAAATTTGTGAGAAATTGACAAGAAAAGGAAAATTAGGTTTTGGGTGTTCAGTTAGCAAAGAACCTAAACAGATTTGGGGCAGTAAATTAAAAAAGTAACATGGTTTGTTTACACAGACTTTTCAGCCCAAATTCCCCATCTCTGGCAATATCTTCAGATGCAGGGAATGTACCTTTCACATGAGAGATTTACTTCCTGCTTTCAGGGAATGGGGAAAGGAGGGTCAAAATGTCTCACTTGCACTGGTGGTTTCTTAAGTAACTTTAATTCAACACAATCCATATGCCATTGTTAAATATTTTAGGGTGGTCTGCCCTGAGCTCCAACAGTAGCATGACACCTTCTGAGGAAAATCAAAAGAGTTATATTCTTTGGGACCCCAGGGGCTGTAGCCCACCAGGCTCCTCTGTTCATGGGATTTTCCTGGCAGGAATACCGAAGTGGGTTGCCATGAGCTCCTCCAGGGCATCTTCCCGATACCAGGGATCAAATCCAGGTCTCCTGTGTCTCCTGCACTGAAGGCTGATTCTTTACTGCTGAGCCACCAGGGAAGCCTGGAATGCAGGTTAAGTAGCCCCACAGGTCTGAGAAACATCCCTTATGTAAGGACTATGTATCATAGGCACATAGTTGGGGGTCCAAGCATTTTGTTTTTGTTTTTAAGCATGGCAGTCTCTGATCTCCACTTCTTTCACTCACTTCTCTTAAACCATCTTCCTCATATGTGTTTTTCCATCATTCCTGTGATCATCCATAATTATCTCTCCATTTCAGGTCATCATTTCCCAGATGCACAGAATGGAAAGCACACTGAAGGCATGCCTTCTTCACATCCTTGAGGATCTTTTAGAGGAGGAGTTGGTTAAATTCAAATTTCAACTCACAAACATAGCTCTAGCTGAGGGATACAACCATATGCCTCGGGGAACTATCCAGCAAGCCAACCCAGTGAGACTTGCTGACCTACTGATCCAGTATTATGGGGAAGAATACTCCAAGACTGTGACTCAGGAGGTCCTGAAAGCCATAAACCAGCGCAACCTAGCCGAGAAGCTCTGCCAGGCAACAGAAAAATGTGAGTCTAGACCAAACCTACTCCCGTCTGCAGACATGGCTCAAGACTTTTCCTGAAATCTCTGCATTTTAATTAATTCAACACACACATTGAGAGCATAAAATATAAAAGGAGTTGTGTGTCACAGTGCTTTTAAAAATTATTTTTGAGATAAACGTCACATCTTTCCAACATCTAAGCCATACCTGAGTTTGATTCTGACACTTATTCTGTCTCTTCAAACTGTGGGGGTTTTGGTTTGTTTGTTTTTTAGCATGCCTTGTAACTTTTTGTTGAAACTCAAAAGAAACTGAGGTAGATATGCCTTTAAACTAAAGTTCTATATTTATCTGGCTAGGAGTTAGGCTGTGCCATTTACTCTGGTATCAGAGACTCAAACTTCCTCTAATGTCCTTGCTCTTTATCCTTGTTGTATTTGAGTTTCCATGGAAACTTCTTAATTAAGTCTGAGATACGCAGTCTTTTCAAGTATATTCCCCTATTATTATAGGCATATCGTTATTATTCAGGAAATTTACTAATGGTGGAAGGTAGGGAGGAAGAAGATGTATTCTATAGTTCAATGATTAGGTCTCAGTCTGTTAGTGAGCCCATGCCACGGGGCTATGATCATCATACTCCTAATTTCTACCCATTATTCAAGCTTCAACTGAAATTTCTGTAACCATTCCTGTTTCTACCTCAACTGAAAGTACTAGCCTTTTCACCTAAATTCACTGTGTGTTTTCTCCTCAGTTCTTATTGATCATATTGTTGTTTCCTTTTTTAATTGTAATGATAATTTTTGCTCAATAAATACTGAGAAGAATTTGAAAGAAAGAAAAAAAAATCAGTAATATCCCTACCAAGAGACTAACACAACAAACAATGTGTCATATGGTATCTTCACTGGGATTAATTTTTTTCACCTAGGTTATACTTTATATACAGTTCTATAACATTAGAAATTTGGGGGGGCTTAAAACGTATAGCAAGCTTTTCCCAAAGCAATAAACATCAACTCTTAAGTACTATTTTAAACTATTTTATTATCCCATCCTGTTGGTGCTCTGTAAATAATTTTGCCAACATGCCATTTAAGATATTATTTTCAAAATATGAACATTATGAATAATGTTGTGAAAATCATCTTAGTGATAGATTTTGGTGTTCATTTTATTTCAGTCCCTTAAATTCCTAAAATTAAAATACATGAGTCAAAGAATATGAATATAAATATGTATTTATATTCATACAATTATTTCCAAATAATTTGCTAGAAATACTATATTGACTTGATCATATAGAGTGTATAAGCATGCCCCTCTTACTGCACTTTCAACAGCATGAAGCACTTTATAAATTTTAATTTGTAAGAGAGAGAGTTAACACTTCAAAAATATTTAGATATATATTAAATAATAGTATACTATTTAATACTATTTAATTTAATACTATATTATACTATTATACATATGTAAATTTTATTCATAACAGAATCAAATGGAGTTCAGTTTTTTATTTTTTGCTTCATGGAAACTTCTCACAGTCATATTGTTTTGCACATGCATCTTGATCACATCCTTGTATTCTTCCAATATCTCCAGTATCCTACCAAGTGAAGAAAGTCCTCTATTCTTCCATTTATTTCTTAGATAATTTCCTCTGGAGCCCACCCACCTAATAAAGGGTATGTGGACAGCAAACTTTCTAGGTTGTTAGTTTTTTGAAAATAACATTATTCTCAGACTTGAAGAGTAACTGGGATGGAGTTAGGGTTCTAGGTTAAAAATCCTTTTACGTCATTATTTGGAAAAGATGACTTAATTGTCTTTGTTACTTACTGATTATCATTCTTTTGTCAGTGGTCTGTTCAGCACCCCATCCCTGTCCCAGATGATTTTAAGGTTAGTGTTACAAAATTTATCATGAAATAGAAATTTCTTTCCCCATTTTTTGTGCTAGAAACTTTAAAGGCCTTTTAAATATGAATACCAGTGTTCTTTATTTCCACAATGGTGAAGGTGAAATTTCACAGTCTTGGCTACAGGCTGATTTCCTACTTAGCTCTAAGTAGGTCATTAGCTAGATACTAACCTTATTCTCAACTAAACCTTAATTTGAATCAGCCTGAATCTCAGTTTTTTCCAAGGACTGATTATCACATGGATCATCATTAGAGGTGAGCTAGGAGATTCAGGCGGAGAAGGCAGTGGCACCCCACTCCAGTACTTTTGCCTGGAGAGTCCCATGGATGGAGGAGCCTGGTGGGCTGCAGTCCATGGGGTCGCAAAGAGTCGGACACGACTGAGGGACTTCACTTTCACTTTTCACTTTGATGCATTGGAGAAGGAAATGGCAACCCACTCCAGTGTTCTTGCCTGGAGAATCCCAGGGACAGGGGAGCCTGGTGGTATATTGAAAGATGTGTATAAGAGACAGGGACACGACTGAGGGACTTCACTTTCACTTTTCACTTTGATGCATTGGAGAAGGAAATGGCAACCCACTCCAGTGTTCTTGCCTGGAGAATCCCAGGGACAGGGGAGCCTGGTGGGCTGCCGTCTCTGGGATCGCACAGAGTTGGACATGACTGAAGCGACTTAGCAGCAGCAGCAGCAGATTCAGGAGTAATCAGTGAGAAGCTTAGAAATATGAGGTGCTAAGAAACCGGATGCTCACTATTTTGGCAATAATATAGGAGAAACATTTGCTTAAAAGCATCATTTCTAACAAAAAAGAAAAAAATTGATATACTTAGGGAAGTCTCTTTAACAATGTTACTTCCATTCCTTTCTCAGTAAACTTAAAAGTATGGGGAGGAAGAGAATATAATTATTAAGAGCCATCACAAGACTTTCTGACACTCAGCATACCCCAATGTGCTATGGCTGAGATTTCTGTATAAATAACACTATGTTTGTCAGCAATAGCCTAGTTACTTTGACTCATCCTCCTTGTGTGACCACTATTTTTTCTGTGTCATTTTGATACCCAAGACCTCTCAGTCTATGAGACGGTTATTCTTATTTCCTAATCATTCCCATAACATAAAATACCTATATCTTTTCTTGGGTCATTCCTGGGAAACAGATGCTAATGCTGAACTTATTGATGTTAAGCTGCTGACACCAAGCTAGTGATTGTAAGTAGGGAAGGTGCTAAGCTTCAGCAACACTGCAATTCTGACTCCATGCTTTACTAATGGTGAGAATAATGAACACTGTTTTCCCTCCAAAGCTGGATCTTCCACTGAAAAAGTTGCACAAAAGACAAATAAGAGGAAGCAGGAGAATAAAGCAGGACTGAATGAAGATAAATGGCAACTAACAATGTCAAAGGTTTGTAATTTGCCCTGGGGAAGATATTTTTGCCCTGAAATTGAGTAGAGTGTCTAGACCAAAGGATGCTCAGAATCTTAGAGATTTGCTGGTTTCCAGATTCTATAGCACGGCATGGTCGTTCCATGTTAGCACCAAATGTCTCCAAGGTGTTTTGGAGAAAAGAAAAATCCCAGAGAAATCTGGCTGTGACTCCTATCTCTGTTGCTCATTCTCAAGCACATTGCTTAATTCTTATGAGTTACTTGTCTCCAAAATGGGAATAATAATAATAGGGGAATTATGAAAATTGATGGTCACTAAATAAAAACCAATTCATTTTCTTTTCAGCTTCTCTTACTAAACTCATTTTCTGCTTCTGTCCATATATACTAGATTACTTTCTATTTCCTAAGCATATCCAACTTTTACGATATATGGTTTGGCTTTTTTGTTCTCTTTTTCTAGAATGCCCCTACCCACTTACTCCTTTGTGTGATAAAATCCCATTCATTCAGTAATATATTAATAGCTTGCAAAACAGTCAATACCTACATTGTGGTAGGTTCCCTTCTATTTATTTTTAAATTTTATTTTCCACCTACATTCTTTTCATGATTATATGTTACATCAGTTTGGTAAGGCTTTTCCTCATTTTGCATCTCAAGAAAATCTAATCACTTCTTCAAATGTGTTGCCAGTACACTTTGAACTTTATACCATTTATGGCCTCAGACTTGTATTGTGAGGCCATATAATTAACTACTTACTTATTCATCTCTCTCAAACTCTATCGGTAAATTTTAAGCCCTCCAAGGCATGACCCTGTTTTATACTTCATTCCTTGGTCATCCTATTGCCTCACACATAAAATGATTCAATTTATTTTTGGAAAGAATATATGCATGTATTCATAAATGATAAACAATGAAACCCCTTTGATATAGAAAAATAACAGCCATTATCATTGTCTTTTTTTCTTTCTAGAGATTTAAGAATATCTTTCCAACTAAGTCAAAGAAAACACCCGATGAAACTGCTTCTTCTCACAGAGACACTCAACTAGTCAGTAATAAGGAAGAAACAATGCAAAATCAACACTTTCCTGACTTGATCAAGCGGCTTAATCTAGAAAGTTATTATCCCAAGAAGATGACCAAAGGAAATTCTCTTTTGATAAATAAGACCTTCCTCCATGGCACTCAGTCAAGAACTGAGGAGGAGCTGCCATTTTGTTTTCTAGAGAAACTTTTGGTATTAGATTGTAATTTGCGATATCAAGTTTACAGAGGTAATATAGACAGAATACCTACTGTGTCTCAGACACTGAGAACCACAGAACTAGAAAAATCATTTGAGGACTTTTTTATTGTCAAGGAAACACAATCAACTACAGTACCAACTTGCATCCACCCAATGGACATACAGATGGCAGTTTTTCACTGTGCAGATGACTTTACAAGACAGTATATTTTAACCAAACTTTCCATTTGTCAATTTGCTCTCCCACTTTTGGTGCCAAATCCTTGCAATTTCCAAATTGAGTTCCCTCTTTGGTCTCTGAGGCAAATCAGGAGAAGCTGGAGAGAGGTGGAAAAAATAGGATGGGAGAAAAAAATTAGGAGTTATAACAACCAGCTGATCAGTTGGCAACCTATACACACTGTATCTTTCATAAGAATTGGAAATTATGCCTCTACTTCCAAATCACAGATTTTGATTTCACTCCTGAGTAAAAGCAAACATGACCATTTTTTCCTCCATCATTCTAGGGAACACAATAATAGATGTCTATTGGTAGATGGTATGGTGGAAATCTGCTGGTTCTGTCCAGGTGGGAGAGCTGAGGACAGATTTGAAAATTGTATTGCCTTCACCAATCTCCATGGAAATGCTGAAATACATGAGAGGCAGGTAAGGTTCCTGCAGGAGGTCTCCTTGGTCACTGTTATCCTCCTGGCAACTTCTGATTTTGACATAATGAATAGCTCCCTTCTAATTGAATTTTGGAAGTCACCCAAACCTCTCATCTGTTTGTTTGAAAATGCAGAAAATATTATGGGTAAGAATTATGCTCACAAAGTGAGAATTGGAGTTAAGAATCTAAATAAGATAGAACTAGCTGATAAAATTACAGCTACATTAGCAGAGCTGCTGAAGAAATCTGGATCTCCTTGTAGTCTGAGTAACTGGGCCAACATGGCAAGGAAGTATGAGTTTATTATTGATGAGGACCAAAGAGATTGCCAAAAGGCAGGGGAAAAAGCAGATATCCTTATGGACATCTTGAGAAAAGTAAAATTATCTGAGATAAAGGGGAAGTTCTTACCTCTTCAAGGAGGTCTATGGCATGACTGGGGTAAGAAGGATAAAGAACTCCATCAGCTGCAAGAAAAAGGAAACAAGAGCATTGAACAATACAAGAAAGAAATTGAGAAGGAAAAGCTGAAGATACGCTGTGAACAGTATCACAAAGTCATTAACCTTAACGACCTGATGAAGTCCCTGCTTGAAAGCCTTCAGTCCCACCTGGAGACCCACACAGAGCTCTACTTTCTGCAGGTGCTGAGTATGTCAATGGACCGACTAACCACAACAGAGTTAGAGATGCTCCACCAGAGGCACAGTTCTTTGTTGGCTCAAGTACGAACAGAAAAACAGAAGCAGTCAAAGAGAGACTCCCTCAGATGCTGGGAGGCGGAGCTAGAAGCGGTGTCCAAAGAAATCAGTGATTCCACCCTGGGAATTGAGCACCTCTTGAGAGAGCTGGGTCAGATCTATGAAGCTTTGGAAGAAGCTTCCTCCCAAACAAATACACTGTTTCTTTCTCTTCCCCAAATGGCTGCTGACCTGATGATATCCGGGGCTCCCATTGAACTGATGGATGGGGATGCTTCATATGTGCCCCTGAGGTGGGTGGCAGCTGTTTTTGACAAGGTCTCTGAAAAACTTGGAGACAAACGTGTGTTTGTTCTCTCTGTCCTTGGCTTGCAGAACTCAGGAAAGTCTACTCTGCTGAATGCAATGTTTGGGCTGCAGTTGAGCCTTAGTGCTGGAAGACATACTCGGGGTGCCTACATGCAGCTTCTGAAAGTGGACGAGATGCTCAGAGAACAGCTGGGCTTTGATTTTATGCTTGTTGTGGACACAGAAGGACCGCAAGTCTCAGAGCTCATGAACAAGGCACAGAATGAGGAAAATGAGTTGGCAACCTTCGTTATTGGACTTGGAAACTTAACTCTAATCAATATTTTGGGAAAGGATCTTTCAGAAATACAAGATATTCTGCAAATAGCTCTCCATGCCTTTCTCAGGATGAAACAAAGGAATATCTCACCAAGATGCCTATTTGTTCATCAGAACACAGAAGAAATTATAGATACAGATCAAAGTATGGAAAGGCAAAGGTGGCTGCAAGAGATATTGGATGAAATGACAATCGCAGCAGCCAAACATGAAGAGTGCTCAGAGGTGTGTCACTTCAGTGATGTCATTAAGTTTGATGTCAAGAACCACATCTATTACTTTGCTCACCTCTGGGAAGGGTCTCCCCCAATGGCCCCTCCTAATCCCTGCTATAGCCACAATGTTCAGGAGCTGAAAAGCAGGATTCTTAAGCATGCCAAAGAAGAATTCAGCGGAAGTATTTTGAAGATATCAGAACTTAAAATCAGGGTACGGGATTTATGGAAGGCCTTAGTGAATGAGAACTTCATTTTTAGGTTCAAGAACACTCGGGAGGTCGTGGCTGTGAATAAACTGGAGACCGTGTACAGGAGCTGGACCTGGGAGCTGAGAAGTCATGTGCTGGACTTGCAGAATCAGCTGACTAACCAGATTCAGAAAGGAGAAATTAAAGAGATCAAGAGAAGCTCAATTGAGAATCAAGTTGTGGAAAAACATGAAGCCATTAAGCAAGAACTTGAAAGATATTTTCGAGAAGATAGAGATAGAAATATCTTGTCTCAGAGGAAAGGAATATTTAAAGATGATTTGAAGAATCTTAAAGAGGATCTTATAGTAGAAATCATGAGAAAATGTGAGGATCTAATTAATGGAAAGAAAATACAAGACCTTTTCAAGGAGCAAAGAGTAAAACTGGAACATAAGTTATTAGAAAAAATCAGAGGGATGGCTAAGTCCCCCTGTAGGAAAGAATTACATGATAAGGAACTGAGAGATATGTTCAACAAGATCTGGTCAGAGAACATCTCCATTCTGTTGCCTCCCACACTTGCATCTGCTGAGGGGCCTGATATTGACATTGAGTTAGAGAATGTTCTCCTGGAGCATTTTAAACAGCACCCCAATATTGTGAACAAAATTCAGTATCGTGGTACAAAGAAAACATTTTCTATCAATTATTCTAAACATGTTATCACCTCTCAAGAGTTCCCAGTATATGGGCCCTCTGAGGAAGAGTTTGAAAAAGATATCATAAAGAAGACAACAGCTCAAATTGTGAAACTGGTTCAAGACATCATACACAGCAGAGAACAACAGAATGAAGGTTACAGTTCTAGTTACTTCCATGAAATTCTGCAAGTGATCCATACTGAAGCTGAGGCTGCATCTCAAGGAGTCAGATTTATGTTGACAAACAGATTTAAACTAGAACTTGCTCTAGAGCTACTGAAAGAGGCAGCAAACCATTTTAAAAAGATGTGCATTGCATTCAAGACAGCCAACAACCCTGTTCTATATTTAGAAAGTAAAAGAGAAGAATGTTTTACTAATTTTAAGTTGGCCTACAAAAACTTCCAAAACACTGACTGATGTCCTTTGGGGTAAAGAATTTCTGCTACTTTATGAACTGGGATAAACACCTGAGGAGCTTATCTATTCTTCACCTAGCTTTTTTACTGTAATATGAAATGAAAAAAATAATAATAATAATATGTTATGCTACAAAAATAAAATAAAAATACATACAAGCTGTGAAAAAATCATGCTATTAGTGTTATCAAAAAACCCAAAAAGTCCTTAGAGTCAATCCTAAAGAAAATTATGAAACTTTACTGACACATATAAACATCAAAATAATAGGAGCCAACCACATTTGTGGAAGAGAAGTTGCAGTAACAGAAAATGGTCATTTTCCCCAAAATGAATTTCTAAACTCAACAAAAATATAGCCAAAAACCTGACAAATTTTCCATGGAACTTTAAAAGAGTATAGGAGGTGGGAGGGAGATTCAACAGGGAGGGGACATATGGGACATATGGGTGAGAGGGAGGTTCAAGAGGGAGGGAAATACCTATGACTGATTCATGTTGGTGTATGGCAGAAATCCACTCAATATTGTAATTATCCTCCAATTAAAATATAAAATTTAAAAGATTACATTAAAATAATTATGCATTTCTAACTAAAGAACCTAATATAATCAACACTGCAGGAAAAAGAAAAAAGATACCCAGCCACATAACCAAGTCTTTTAAAAATCCATACTACTTAGAATAATCTAACAAAGACAGAGAGAAGACAAATACAGCAAAGCCACAGAACAACAGTTTAGGAGAAAAAAATCTTGCATGTATACAAATCTGAATATACGGAGGTTGTATTACAAATCAGAAGAGGAACATGATTATTAAATATATTAGGATGGAAAAAAATCAACAATGTGGAAACAATAACTTAGGTGTCTACTCATATTAATGAATGTAATGACTTCTTTTGATAAAGCAATTACCTTCCTATGCATACATCTTTTAGAAATACAGAAATATTTCAAATATTCAAATAGAAATATGCAAAATCACTGCACAACTATTTTATTTGGTCCTGCTTCTTAGAACACCACTGGGCATGGTGAAAAAGGTGAAGAAATAAATGTGCAAAATAATAGGTTGAACCCATGCCAGGCTTTAATATCTCTGGCAGTTCTGCCCTGTTTTCTCCAAAGGAGACCATTTCATCAAACGTCTACCACCTGTTCCAGTTCCAGGTGAGAGCACTGGAAATAACATAGCTTGAAAGGTTACCTCATGTCATCACTCAGCTAAGGTTTCCAGAGATAAGTTGAAGTCATGGAATGACTGACAGAGACAGATTAACAAAGAAGTAATTATCATTTAAGGTAATCAGAGCCCTACTGGGGAGAAGTTCAGAGGCCTATCAGCACACAAATTAGGACAAGCTAATTGACATTTTAGAGAATCAGGAAAGTCTTTTTGGAGAAGATGTCACCTAAACTTGCAAATAAATAGTAGGGAAAAGTTAGAAGAAGAATTAAAACAGAGAATCAGACAGAATGAACAGGTAAAACTTTCAAAGGTAAAAGAGAGCATGGCAAACATAAAAATCTTTAAGTATTGCTGGTGTTTAGAGGAGAAAGTGGGAGGCCAAAAGAGGTAAGCCTGTAGAAACAGAGATAATGATAATGCAGGGTGTCAAGAACAGAGGGAGGAACAGGCTTGGTCTGGAGTCTTGCTTTGGATGTGTTGTATTTCGGGTAGCTGACAGACATCCAAGTGTAACTGTTCAGTAGCTATGGGTGTGGAGGTCAGTAGGTAGCTCAGTGAATATCACCTAGTCTGGTGGAGTCCTGACTCCTTCCTCTTTTTCATCCCATCCCCAATATCCAAACATTATCAAGTCTGATTATTTTCCCTCCTAAATATCCTTTAATATATCCATTATTCCCATTTCCATTTCTCATGCCCTAGTCCATAGACCATTATTTTATGACTAGATTAGCCCATAAAACCATGTAAATAATTCCTCTATTTTGACTCATGCATTCCACACAATATATTACCAACTGCTTTTTAAAAATCTATCTTTTTATTGAAGTATAGTTGATCTACAATGTTGTGTTGGTTTCAAGTGTGTAGCAAAGTGATTCACACATATATATATATATATATATATATATATACACATACATACATATATATATATTCTTCTTATATTACTTTCCTTTTTGCATTTAAAAAATTTTTATTTTATATTGGAGCATAGCTGATTAGCAATTTTGTGTTCATTTCAGGTATACAGCAAAGTGATTCAGTTATACATACACATGTACCTATTCTTTTTCAAATTATTTTTCCACTAAGGTTATTACAGAATATTCAGCAGAGTTCCCTGCGCTATACAGTAGGTCCTTGTTGGCTGACTATTTTGAAAATAGCAGTGTGTACATGTCAGTATGAAACTCCCAATCTATCCTTTCCCTCCTCTATTTTCCCCTGGTAACTGTGTTTGTTCTTTAAATCTGTGAGGCCGTGTCTTTTTTGTAAATAAGTTCATTAATATCATTTTTTTTTTTAGATTTCACATTTAATGGTATCATATGCTATTTGTCTTTTTCTATCTGACTTACTACACTTAGCATGATAATCTCAGGTGCATCTATGACGCTAGAAATGACATTATTTCATTCTTTTTAGTGGCTGAGTAATATTCCATTGTATATATAGCTCATTACAAGATATTGAATATGGTTCCCTGTGCTATGCAGTAAGGTCTCTTTGTTTATCTATTCTGTATATTAATAGCTTGCATCTGCTAATCCCAAACTCCCAACCATTCCCCTCACTTTGTCAACCAAAAGTCCTTCTCTATGTCTGTGAGTCTGTTTCTGTGTTGTAGGTAGGTTCTTCAGTGTCATATTTTAGATTCCACGTATAAGTAATATATGGTATTCAACTTTCGCTTTTTTACTAACTTCACTTATTATGATCTCTAGGTCCATCCATGTTGCTGTAAATGGCATTATTTCATTCTATTTTGTGGTTAAGTAATATTCCATTGTGTATACATACACATCTTTATCCACTCATCTGCTGATGGACATTTAGGTGGCTTCCAAGATTTGGCTATTATAAATAGTGCTGCTATGAACAATAAGATACATATATCTTCTCAAATTAGCATTTTCTCCAGATATATGTCCATGAGTAGAATTGCTGGATCATATGGTAACTCTATTTTTACTTTTTTTTAAGGAACCTTCATACTGTTTTGCATAGTGGCTGCACCAATTTACATTCACACCAACAGTGTAGGAGAGTTCCTTTCCCCCCACATCCTTTCCTGCATTTACTAATTGTATTTCTCTAGTAATTAGTAATGTTGAACATTTTTGCCTGTGCCTATTGGCCACTTTCATATCATTTTTGGAGAAAGGTCTATTTAGGTCTTCTGCCCATGTTTTGATTGGATTATTTGTTCTTTATATATTAAGTTGTCCGAGCTGTTTCTGTAATTTGGAAATTAATCCCTTACCGGTTGCACTGTTCACAAATGTTTTATTCCATGCTGTAGGTTGTCTTTTTGTTTTGTTTATGGTTTCCTTTTCTGTGCAAAAGCTTTTAAGTTTCATTAGGTCCCACTGGTTTCTTTTTATTTCCTTAATGTTAGGAGATGGAGCCAAAAAATATTGCTGCAATTTATGTTAGAGCCTATGCTTTACTCTAGTTTTCAGTATACTTTCTTACATTCAGTTCTTTAACTCACTGTGAGTTTATTTTTGTGCATGGTGTTAGAGAATGTTCTGATTTCATTCTTTTACATGTAGTTGTCCAGTTTTCCCAGCACCACTTATTGAAAAAAACTGTCTTTTCGCCATTGTCTTCCCTCTTTTGTCATAGACTAACTGACCATAAGTGTATGGGTTTATTTCTGAGCTTTCTATTCTGCATCATTGGTCTGTGTCTGTTTTTGTGCCAATATCATACTGCTTTGATTACTATAGTGTTATAGTATAGTCTGAAATCAAGGAGTCTAATTCCTCCAGCTCCAGTTTTCTTTCTCAAGATAATTTTGGCTAGTCAGAGTCTTTTGTGTCTCCAAACAAAATTAAAAAAAAAAAATTTGTTCTAGTTCTATTTTAAAAAATGCCATTGGTAATTTGATAGGTATTGCATTGAATCTGTAGATTGTCTTGGGTAGTAAAGACATGTAGACAATATTTATTCTTCCAATCTAAGAACACAGTATATCCTTCCATCTGTTCCTGTTAACTTTGATTTCTTTCATCATAATCTTATATTTTTTGGAGTACAGGTCTTTTCCCTTCTTAGGTAGGTTTGTGTGTGTGTTACTTGCTCACTTGTTTCTGACTCTTTGTGACCCCATGGACTGTATAGCCTACCTGGCTCCTCTGTCCACAAAATTCTCTAGAAAAGCATACTGGAGGGGCTGCCATTTCCTACTCCAGGGGCTATTCCTGACCCAGGGAACGAACCTGGGTCTCGCACATTGTGGGCAGATTCTTTACCATCTAAGCCACCAGGGAAGTCCTGGTAGGTCTATTCCTAGGTATTTTATTACTTTGGTGTAATGGTAAATGGGACTATTTCCTTAATTTTTCTTTCTGATATTTGTTGTTAGTGTATACAAATACAGGAAAAATCTGTGTATTAATTTTGTATCCTAAAAATTTACATAAATCATTGATGACCTCTAGTAGCTTTCTGCTAGCATCTTTAGGATTTTCTATGTACAGTATCATGTCATTTGCAAACAGGGACAGTTTTACTTCTTTTTTTCCAATTTGGATTCCTTTTCTTTTTCTTCTCTGTTATGACTAGGTCTTAACAAAAAAATGTTGAATAAAAATGGTAAGAATGGGCATCCTTGCCTTGTTCCAGATCTTAGAGGAAATGCTTTCAGCTTTTCACCATTGAATATGATGTTAGTTGTGTGTTTGTCATAGATGGCCTTTTTTATGTTGAGGTATGTGCCCTCTATGCCCATTTTCTGGAGAGTTTCTATATAAATGGATCTTGAATTTTATCAAAAGCTTTTTCTGCATCTACTGAGATGATCATATGATTTGTATTCTTCAATCTGTTAATGTGGTATATCACACTGATTGATTTGTGGATATTGAAAGCCTTAGGGTAAATCCCACTTGATCATGGCGTGTGATCCTTTTAATGGATTGCTAGAATTGGTTTGCTAGTATTTTGCTGAGGATTTTTGCACCTATGGTCAGCAGTAATATTGGCCTGTAATTTTATTCTTTTGCAATACTTTTGTCTAGTTTTGGTATAGAGTGATGGTAGCCTCATAGAATGTGTTCAAAAGTGTTCATTCCTCTGTAATTTTTTGGAGTAGTTTCATAAAGATAGGTGTTAACTATTCTCTAAATGTTTGATATAATTCACCTGTGAAGTCATATGGTCCTGGATTTTTGTGTGTTGGGAGGTTTTAAATTACTGACTCAACTTTAATACTGATAATTGGTGTGCTCATATTTTTTAAATTTCTTTCTGATTCAGTCTTGGAAGATTGTATCTTTCAAAGAATATGCCCATTGCTTCTAGGCTGTACTTTTTGTTGGCATACAGCTGCTCCTAGTAGTCTCTTCTAGTCCTTTGTATTTCTGTGGTGTTGGTTGTAATGTTTACTTTTCTTTTGTGATTTGATTGATTTGGGGTCTCGCCTTTTTTCTTGATGAATCTGGCTAAAGGTGTGTCAAGTTTTCTTTAGTAGCATATTGTTTAGCCTGCATGTGTGTTTTTTTGCAGTTTCTTCCATTAATCTTCATAAAAACAGAAAAAAGTCTGCTTTGTTCATAAAATTATTTTTGTATCTGATACATAATAAGAGTTCAATAATTCTTTTAAAAAAATGCATAGTCTTTTCACTCCCACATTTGTGATAAACATATATTTAAAACCCATTTGAAATCTTTCTTTCCCCTCCCCAAATATGTGTCTAATGACTAAGTAACTGCACTTTACCCACCTTTATTGCTCTGCCATCAATACTGCCAATTGCTGAAATTCACTCTTTCTATAGCCTCCAGGCATTTCATTCTCTTCTAAAACAAACTCCCTCAGCCTCACCACTTTGGGATGTAGTGTCTCCATTTTTCAGCATTGGCACTTGGTTTTTAAAAGAAGATTTTTAAAAGAAGTAAGAATAAAAATCACCAATGCCCTCAAACCCCAGTAATATTGAGAGCTGCTCTAAATCCGGCTCTCTCACAACAAATCCTGATTACCAGCACCTAATCTGAAACACTTTCCTACAATAGGACTTACTCTTTATTGATTAATTTCTTAAAAAATGTCAGAAGTCATTTTTTATCATCCTTTCTATGTTCTTCTTTTACCTATAAAATACATTCTGAAGCCCTTCTCTCTCCCCATATTTACTACTAAGGACCAGTGTCCATTTTACAGTTCTTATAAATCTCTAGACATTGACAAATAGATGCTACATACCACAAAAGCTGATTTTATGATATATAATTGAGATTTTAATAATCTATGACTAAATTTATAATTTTGACCATGACTCTTCATTACAGTAAAAGAAATTTCTACTTTAGATTTTACTTTGTGATCCAAGTCTTTTGCTATCTATCCTAGACTTATGACATCTACCAAATATGTTAATATCCATTTTTATTATATTTACATATAAGTAGAAACAGTATGGAGGGTGACATCAAGGACAAAATAATATGGTAAGTAATCAAATATCTGCATCCAAATCAACATCAGTCCATCGGTCAATAACAATTGGTTTCATCTACCAGCTACCTTCTAGCCACACCATCATGAATTCCACATTTCTACCACCTCCCTCTAAACATAACAGAAGAGAGTCAATTCTTTGATTAAAACAAATTATTTGTCTATACATAACCATTTTCACTTATCTGATATAACTATATCAAGAAAATGTATAAAATCATTTTGTAAGCACTATTTTCTAGAAAATTCTTTCTAATACCAAAAATCATTCTGCTCAATTCAGTCGCTCAGTCATGTCTGACTCTTTACGACCCCATGAATTGCAGCACGCCAGGCCTCCTTGTCCATCACGGAGTTCACTCAGACTCACGTCCATCGAGTCCGTGATGCCATCCAGCCATCTCATCCTCTGTCATCCCCTTCTCCTCCTACCCCCAATCCCTCCCAGCATCAGGGTCTTTTCCAATGAGTCAACTCTTTGCATGATGTGGCCAAAGTACTGGAATTGCAGCTTTAGTATCATTCCTTCCAAAGAAATCCCAGGGCTGATCTCCTTCAGAATGGACTGGTTGAATCTCTTTGCAGTCCAAGGGACTCTCAAGAGTCTTCTCCAACACTACAGTTCAAAAGCATCAATTCTTCAGCACTCAGCTTTCTTTACAGTCCAACTCTGACATCCATACATGACTACTGGAAAAACCATAGCCTTGACTAGATGGACCTTTGTTGCAAAGTAATGTCTCTGCTTTTCAATATGCTATCTAGGATGGTCATAATTTTTCTTTCAAGGAGTAAGTGTCTTTTAATTTCATGGCTGCAATCACCATCTGCAGTGATTTTGGAGCCCCCCCAAAATAAATTCTGAGTACTTATCTAAAAAAATAATAAATAGAAACCTCAATTAAATAGACCAGAAGGGGACACTCTTATGTCTTAAGATGATAACAGAGTTCAACAAGGTAAACAATTCTCATTCCTGTCCAGGGCTTGTACAATGAAAAGCCATGGACTCTGTTTGCTGTAGCACTCCCAGCATCTTTCTTCCCTCTGTAAAAGCATTCTCCTTCCGTTGCTGTGTGGGGACATGCACATGGCTTGCCATGGTTGCAGATCTCAAATCGCAGTCCTCAGCTTACTGTGAATAAGCCCATCTTTGCTGGAGAAACATCTGGCAGTCAATTTATTTTAGACCAACCTTTTGGTGACCCATACAAGAACTAGAGAAGACTCCCTGATACTGAGTAAACAGGTGCCATAACCACACTTGAGCCCAGTATGCTCACTGCTTTTCTCACTCACCCTGGAGTTTAAAGGTATTTCTTTCTCCTACGCATAAGCTCATGCCCTCTTTGCACTTGAAGCTCTCTTTGCATTTGGGATTTATGTTAAGGTTTAACCTTTCTGGTTAAGGCTTTATTCACTATAGAAGTACTCATTTGGTACTGTGTTCTGATTTGAGATTAGACAGTTTCAACTGAAGCTGACCGAAAAGCCACGGGCCCATTTCTTCAGGAACAGGGTCTGCTTCACTAAAGTTGTGCCTGTTTGTCAGACATTGACCTGGATTAGGGGCTGTTCTCTGGAAACTGGCTGAAAAGTCTTTGGCTCCACCCCTTCAGGACCAAGCTACTTCCTTAAAACTGGCTGGAATTATCTTGCAGGCTGAATTGCAAGCTGTTTGAGCTATAAGCCCTTTGAATTGTTTGAAAATTTTTTTTTTTTTTTTTCTAGAGAAAAACCTCTGAGAAATAGGATCCACTTATCTAAAAATTTTCTTGTATTTCCCCCTATAGGGACTCTGACTGATTTTATGTTAAAAGTCCTACTTCATGTGTATTTTGAGCTAAATGGACCAACCTGACCAAAGACAGTTTAGAATATCTATACCATCATAGGGAACTTTTGAAATCCCAAATGTTTTTTCTTAAAGTTTAACTAGATTACTATAGCTTTAAAATTTCCAGAGCTGAAAGTAATGCCTATTTTGATTTTTCCAAATGTTATCAAGTTTTAAGATTAACTGAAGCAAAAATTGAAAGTGAAAGTGAAGTCGCTCAGTCGTGTCCGACTCTTTGCGACCCCGTGGACTGTAGCCTACCAGGCTTCTCTGTCCATGGGATTCTCTAGGCAAGAGTACTGGAGTGGGTTACCATTTCCTTCTCCAGGGGATCTTCCCAACCCGGGGATCGAACCCGGGTCTCCCGCATCAGAGGCAAACGCTTTAACCTCTGAGCCACCAGGGAAGCCCAACTGAAGCAAACAAGTGATTAAAGGAACATAAAATAGTGTTTGAATCCTCAGGCTCTTTCTCTTTGGCTTCTTCGTCTCAGGCTCTGCCTCCAGCACCATTTGTATCTCTACCTGGCTCCTCCTGGTCAGACTCTGCCTCCTGTGCGACCTTCCTCTGTCCTCTCTATTCTGCCTACATATCCTCTATACCCTGTCTCCCCCCATTCAATTCTCCTAGCAACTTCCTTTTTTCCCTTAAATTCTTCCACTTCCTTTTCCTCTGAACTTGTCTGATCCTTTAAAATTAAACATTCTGGGTATCCAGAGGCTAAACCTTTAACTTCTTGTATTCCTGGACTAAAGCTGAACTATGTGAGATAGTTTAGTTTAGTCACTCAGTCATGTCCGACTCTTTGAGACCCCATGGACTGTAGCCTACCAGGCTCCTCTGTCCATGAGATTTTTCAGGCAAGAGTACTGGAGTGGGGTGCCATCTCCTTCTCCAGAGGATCTTCCTGTCCCAGGGATCCAACCTGGGTCTCCCACACTTTAGGCAGATGCTTTATCATCTGAGCCACTAGGGAAGTCCAAATAGTCAAAGGTTTTCTCAAAGTAACCAAAGATTCTCACTTATTTGCATAGACCAAATGAGTTTAATATAGTCATTCAAATATATCAACTTATACCAGCAGGCTCATATGCTTGTCAGTAAGACCAGATCCAGTATTGGATAAAAACCACTAACTGGAAAAATCCTGAAATATCTCTAGAATTACAACCTGGAAACCAGTCCACCAACTGATTATATGGTTAGGCTTCGGTAATCACTAGATAACTTCATCAAGCAATTCCTAGGGCTTTTCCAAAACCTATACTGCTTCTACTGCTAAGTCACTTCAGTCGTGTCCGATTCTGTGTGACCCCATAGATGGCAGCTCACCAGGCTTCCCCATCCCTGGGATTCTCCAGGCAAGAACACTGGAGTGGGTTGCCATTTCCTTCTCCAATGCAAGAAAGTGAAAAGTGAAAGTGAAGTCGCTCAGTCGTGTCCGACCCTCAGCGACCCCATGGACTGCAGCCTTCCAGGCTCCTCCATCCATGGGATTTTTCCAGGCAAGAGTACTGGAGTGGGGTGCCATTGCCTTCTCCGTCCAAAACCTATAAATTGGAACAAAACTCAGGCTTGCAAACAAAATCTGATGAACCTGTTCATGACTAATCTAATTGACTTCAGACTACTTTTAAAGAAAATTCTGATTCCTTCAGATGTCAAATCCACCTGGGTAATTTTTATTAATAACTCTGTGCTTTTAATGGGCTAAACCAAGACCTTTCACTTCTAATGAAAACAAACAAACAAAACAAACAGAATGGAATGGAATTGAAAACTATGTATAGTCCAGATTTAGTTAATCTGCCAAACAAGCCCTCCTGCACTGTGGCTGAATCCCCTAAAAAGAAGATCACTGAAATTCTTAATCTTCAACTCTAGCAACTGAATCCTCCTAAAGGAAACCAGAAGCTTTCTGGTTCCTACTATCGCAAAGAGCCAAGACACTGGAAGAGAGTTATAAATTTAAGCACTTTAGGCACCTTTAGCCCTCTAACTAGCATTTCCAACATCCACCCAATTCTCAATGACAGGAAATCAAGGACTCCTCCAAATACCCTCTCTTAATCGGTTGGAGAAACATTTCTCCAAACTGGGAATGAATCTTTTCCAGTTCTAACTGACACTGGAGCAATATCTCCATGCTCAGTTCCACTACTGTAAAGCACTCCCTGCCTTTGAATACTAGCAATTCAAATAATGGGATCTCTAATTAACTTCAAGAGGTTCCTTCCTGTCTCTAAGCCTATTTTCTTCTGTTTAGGTCCTTCAAGAAATACACCACACCCTTCTCTTAGTTCCTCTTGTTGCAGTAAAGAAAATGGGGCGCAAGAGGATGGTCACGTCCCAGGACACAGACAAGTTCCTGGCACAGCTGCCAAGTATTTGTTCCTGGCTTTACACTGGAAGGAATTCAAGAATGAGCCATAGTAAAGTGAAAGAAGGCTTATTCAGGGAGATAAACATACTGCATAAACAGATTTTGGCCCAACTCAAGAAGGCAAGGGGCCATGGGGAAAACACACTCCGTAGGCAAAGTGGGGCCATCCCAGAAGATGAGAGGCCCAGCCACCTCACGAGACGAGTTGACTCATTAGAAAAGACTCTGATGCTGGGAGGGATTGGGGGCAGGAGGAGAAGGGGACGACCGAGGATGAGATGGCTGGATGGGATCACGGACTTGATGGACATGAGTCTGAGTGAACTCCGGGAGATGGTGATGAACAGGGAGGCCTGGTGTGCTGCGATTCGTGGGGTCGCAAAGAGTTGGACACGACTGAGCAAATGAACTGAACTGAATGAGTGGGATGATTACTCCAACTATTTTGGGGAAAAGCCCAGGATTTTGGGTTGGACCACTGCCCACTTTTTGACCTTTTCCAGTTGGCCTCAGAATGGTCATAGCTCTGGCGGGTGTGTCATTCAGCATGCTGACAAACTACAATGAATGTATAATGAGGCTCAAGGTCTAGTGGAAGTCGATTCATCTAGCTGGTTCTAACCAGTATATGTCATGTCTTCAAGGGCTACATCATTCTTTTAAAGGTTGTGCCTCTTTCTCCTTCCTGTCTCATTCTGCTCTTCATACATCACTAACATCCATCCCTACCAGAAGCACATTCTTCACTGTAACTGATTTATATAGTGCATTCTTTAATAATACAGTTGATGAAGTTAGCCAATACCTTTTGGGCTTCATTTGGAAAAAAAAAGAATTCACCTTGACAGTACTGCCTCAAGGTTACATACTTGGAGTATGTATATGAGTCCTTCTTATTTCTCACAAATTCTGAAGACTGATCTAGATGATATAAAGTTCCTTAGAGGTTCCATTTTGTTGCAATAAGTTGCTACTTCTCTGCCCTTCTTCTGATGCCTCCTCACAAAAAGACAGCTTCTACCTGCTACAGCTTTTAGCTTTGAAGGGATATAAGGTCACCAATGAAAAATCATTGTTCTCCCAAGCCCAAGTTCTACATCTAGGGCCTCTTGTACCAGAATAAGGGCCATACCTAGATAAACTTCATGGTATCCTAAAGTTTCCCCAGACCCCAAGCTAAAGACTATCTGTAAGGTTTTCTCAGGCTTGTTGGCTATTGACAAAACAAGATTTCAAATTCCTTTCTTCTGGCCAAACCTTTGTATGTTTTACTCAACAGTAACAATTTTGACCCAATTTTATGGGAAAAATCAGATGACACATATTTTAAGACCTTGCAAGAGAGTTTGATAACCCCACCTGTCCATGGGCATTCTATTATTACATTTCTTTTTTGTGTATGAAAAGGGTGGAATGCCCTTGAGATACTCACCCAAAACATGGGGATCACCACTGACCCATAGAATATAGTCAACAACTGGACCTTGTGGCATGCAAATGAGAGAGTCAATTCCTAGGCAGGTTGATAAGTCCGGGGGTATCCGGACTTATCCTGAGATGCTTATCAGGATAGTTATGTATCCTGAGATGCTGCTATCTAATCCTTAGTACAGAGTCCAAACCGAGTTGTTAGTTGTGTAATCATCAGTTCCAGGTTTAAAGATAAAAACGTTTTATGTGACTAAGACTAAGGAATGTAGAGGGGAAAAAAAGTTTGTCCTTTCCTCCTCCTTGAGAATTCCAGACCCCTCTCTCCTTGGGGACCCCCGGACTTCTTATCAACCTGCCTAGGAATTGGGGATCTCTCATCCCCCCTACTCCCTTTTCTTTTAGGAGAATTATGTTGCCTAGGGAAAGGGGCATCATTCTCATTCCATAACTGCTTCCGACCTGATAAGAGGCATTCTCCCTAAGTTGGTGAGACAACATATTCTCTTAACCCTCTTACTGAGGGTTTCTGAACAAGGGCCTCGGGTAGTAGATGGAGGAAGTTGCAGCAGTCCTAGGAGTTTGAGCAACCATTTGTGACTTAAAAGCTTTCAGACAGTCAGAAAACCCCATTACACAGTTACAGATGTAAGGTAAGATAGTCATTAAACCAAGTTAAAATCAAAATTAAAAGTCACATTATGTCCAGAGTTACATCAGTCCATCTTAGGATTGTTAGATGTCATCACAGAGTTGAAGAGAGTCCTTTCCTTGAAGTGGAGAAGTCCACTATGGGAAGCCTCCCACTGATGAAGAGGGGAGCGCTCCACAGACCCAGCAATTAGACTGATTGTGGAATACGGCATAGGAGTGAGTCCAGGACAGGAAGGCATTGTCTTGAGGATCAAACAGCAGACTCAGGATTTTTGGAGTCAGCAAAAGTAGACTCACATAGATGATCAGGCCCATCTGAAAAGTACAAGGTCAGAGCATAGACAGTAAAGACATAAAATGACATCATTTAGTTCTGGTCAGGGTGCCACCTCTTAACTCGAATGTGACGTACCAAAGAATCAATTCCTGGCACTTTGACAGCTGTGGGAGAAGAAAGAATAACCTGGTAAGGGCCTTTCCAGAGGGGCTCGGGAGATTGGCCTCCAGACCAATGTTTTTATCAGGACCTCGGTTCCTGGCTCAAATAGTCTTGCTTGACTCAGAAGCTGGGTCAGGAGTCACCTCCCAGAGCTCCATTAATGCCTGTTGAAAAGCTGAGAGCTGAGTTACATAATTAGTTAATTCCAAGGCTTTAGGAAAACTTTTCCATTGAGCATTTTCAGGAATTACTAATTGTCCATTCGTGGACTGTAGCCATCCTTTACCAGTAATCTTTGCTCCTCTTTTCTCATATCTTTCTAGTTCTTCTTCAGTATATTGTGGTTCTTCCTGTTCCATAGGACCTGTCCAGATCAAAGGCATCTGTAGTGAAGGAGTTTCATAAAGTGCCACTTTTCTGGGTTGACAGTCAGCCAGCTGATTATCTGGGCTACTTTACTCCCATCCCTGCTGTGCCCTTTGCAATGCATAGCAGCTACTTCTTTGGGACAATATATAGCAGTTAAAGGTCTCTTGATCTCTCTGAAATGCTTAATAGGTTCTCCTGTTGCTGTTTTAAACTGTCTTTCTTTCCATATTGCAGCATGAGCATGTAAAGTCAAATAAGCATACTTAGAATTAGTGTAGATATTTACTCACTGCCCTTTGCTTAACTCTAGAGCTTGGGTCAGAGCCACAAGCTCTGCTAACTGAGCACTGATTCCCTGGGGGAGAGATTTTGCTTCTAAAACCTGTTCAGTAGTCACCACAGCGTAACCGGCTTTATGCTTTCCATCCCTAAAAAAGAACTGCCATTTGTAAATATTTTCATGTCAGGATTGTCTAATGGGGTATCCGTTAGATTTTCCCAAGCTGCATAAAGTTAGAAATTGGGAACAATCATGATCAGGTGTTTCATTCTCCTTCTCAGGAAGGAAAGCGGCAGGATTTAAATTTCCACAAACTTTAAGCTTAGTTACTGGTCCTTCTAACAACAATGACTGATATTTAAGAAGCCTACTGTCTGTCATCCAAGTATTAACCTTAGAATTTAAGATTCCATTCACATCATGAGAAGTCAGTACAGTATGATTTCATCCATTAATTATTTTTAAAGCTTCAGGTGTTAATAAAGCCATTGTCCCAGTTATTCATAGACAGTGTCGCCACCCACGTGAAATTACGTCTAATTCTCTACTTAGAAAAACAATAGGTTGCTGGTGAGGCCCTTGGGGTTGTATCAAAACTCTGAAGGTCATACTTTTTGTTTCAGTGACAAATAAATTAAATTCTGACCATGTGGGCAAGCTCAAAGCTGGAGCTTGCAGGAGAGCAGTCTGAAGAACCTTAAAAGACTTGTGAGTATCTGGAGACCAAACCAGTTTGTCAGTTTGGGCCTGCTGAGTCTCAGTTATAAGTTTATATAAAGGCTGGGTAAGTTCCCCATAACCCGGAATCCAAATGTGGCAGTAGCCTGTGATTACCAAAAATCCACTCAGTTGTCTTAAAGTCATAGGTAGGGGAAGATTTAGTATAGGTTTAATTCTCTCCAGCATATGGCCCTAGTCCCTTCTAATATGATTAGGCCCAGATGTCTAATAGATTGGTGACAAAACTGAGCGTTTTCTCTTGATGCAGCCTGACAGAAAGTTTAAGAAATCTTCTGAGGCTTGTGGACAAGCTTCCTCTGTCTCAGCACAGAGCAGAATATCTCTGGTGATAGAAGCAAGGTCCGATGCTGTAAAGAGCAATATTGCATAGGAACATGGAATGCCAGGTCCATGAATCAAGGCAAATTGAAAGTGGTCAAACAAGAGATGGCAAGAGTGAACATCAACATTCTAGGAATCAGCAAACTATAATGGACTGGAATGGGTGAATTTAACTCAAATGACCATTATATCTACTACTGCGTTGCATAGGAACCTGGAATGTCAGGTCCATGAATCAAGGCAAATTGGAAGTGGTCAAACAAGAGATGACAAGGGTGAACGTCGACATTCTAGGAATCAGCGAACTAAAATGGACTGGAATGGGTGAATTTAACTCAGATGACCATTATATCTACTACTGCGGGCAGGAATCCCTCAGAAGAAATGGAGTAGCCATCATGGTCAACAAAAGAGTCCGAAATGCAGTACTTGGATGCAATCTCAAAAACGACGGAATGATCTCTGTTCATTTCCAAGGCAAACCATTCAATATCATGGTAATCCAAGCCTATGCCCCAATCAGTAATGCTGAAGACTGAGTTGAATGATTCTGTGAAGACCCACAAGACCTTTAAAATCTAACACCCCAAAAAGATGTCCTTTTCATTATAGGGGACTGGAATGCAAAAGTAGGAAATCACAAAACACCTAGAGTAACAGGCAAATTTGGCCTTGGAGTACGGAAACAGGCAGGGCAAAGGATAATAGAGTTTTGCCAAGAGAACACACTGGTCATAGCAAACACCCTCTTCCAGCCACACAAGAGAAGACTCTACACATGGACATTACCAGATGGTCAACACCAAAATCAGATTGATTATATTCTATGCAGCCAAAGATGGAGAAGCTCTATACANTCCAGTGGTCATGTATGGATGTGACAGTTGGACTGTGAAGAAAGCTGAGCACCAAAGAACTGATGCTTTTGAACTGTGGTGTTGGAGAAGACTCTTGAGAGTCCCTTGGCCTGCAAGGAGATCCAACCAGCCCATCCTAAAGGATCAGTCCTGGGTGTTCTTTGGAAAGACTGATTCTAAAGCTGAAACTCCAGTACTTTGGCCACCTCATGTGAAGAGTTGACTCATTGGAAAAGACCCTGATGCTGGGAGGGATTGGGGGCAGGCTGAGAAGGGGACGACAGAGGATGAGATGGCTGGATGGCATCACCGACTTGATGGACATGAGTGTGAGTAAACTCCGGGACTTGTTGATGGACAGGAAGGCCTGGCATGCTGCAATTCAGGGGGTTGCAAAGAGTCGGACACGACCAGCATTGCCTTTCTTTGGGATTGGAATGAAAACTGACCTTTTCCAGTCCTGTGGCCACTGCTGAGTTTTCCAAATTTGCTGGCACATTGAGTGCAGCACTTTAACAGTATCATCTTTCAGGATTTGAAACAGCTCAGTGGGAATTTCATCACCTCCACTGGTTGTGTTTGTAGTGATGCGTCCTAAGACCTCCAGGTGTCTGACTCTAGGTGAGTGATCACAACATCATGGTTTATCTGGGTCATGAAGATCTTTTTTGTGTAGTTCTTCTGTGCATTCTTGTCACCTCTTCTTAATATCTTCAGCTTGTTAGGTCCATACTGTTCTGTCCTTTATTGTGCCCATCTTTGCATGACGTTTTCCCTTGGTACTCTAATTGTCTTGAAGAGATCTCTAGTCTTTCCCATTCTATTGTTTTCTTCTATTTCTTTGCATTGATCACTTAGGAAGGGTTTCTCATCTCTCCTTGCTATTCTTTGGAACTCTGCATTCAGATGGGTATATCTTTCCTTTTCTCCTTTACCTTTGGCTTCTCTTCTTTTCTCAGCTATTTGTAAAGTCTTCTCAGACAACCATTTAGCTTTTTTGCATTTCTTTTTCTTAGAAATGGTCTTGATCACTGCCTTCTGTACAATGTCACAAACCTTTGTCCATAGTTCTCAGGCACTCTGTCTATCAGATCTAGTCCCTTAAATCTATTTGTCACTTCCACTGTATCCTTGTAAGGGATCTGATTTAGGTCAGACATCATATGTTAGATGACAGCAAATGCTAAAAAGAAAAAATATAGCAAAATAAAGACAGTAATGGGCACAGGGCATACAAAACTGCTATTTAATATAGGGTCATCAGGAAATACTTTTCCAGGTACAGTGAAATATGAGTATAATTCTGAAGAAAGTGATGGAAACAAAAATTTTTTTTCAGACAGAATAAGAGAAATGTGTATAAGAGACAGACCATCCTGAGTATCTTGGTTGTGAAGATCTTTTTTGTATAGTTCTGTGTATTCTTGCCACCTCTTCTTAAGATCTTCTGCTTCTGTTAGGTCCATACCATTTCTGTCCTTTATCGAGCCCATCTTTGCATGAAGTGTTCCCTTGGTGTCTCTATTTTCTTGAAGAAATCTCTAGTCTTTCCCGTTTTGTTCTTTCCCTCTATTTCTTTGCATTGATCGCTGAAGAAGGCTTTCTTATCTCTTCTTGCTATTCTTTGGAACTCTGCATTCAGATGCTTGTATCTTTTCTTTTCTCCTTTGCTTTTCACTTCTCTTCTTTTCACAGCTATTTGTAAGGCCTCCCCAAACAGCCATTTTGCTATTTTGCATTTCTTTTCCATGGGGATGGTCTTGATCCCTGTCTCCTGTACAGTGTCATGAACCTCGTTCCATAGTTCATCAGGCACTCTATCAGATCTAGTCCCTTAAATCTATTTCTCACTTCCACTGTATAATCATAAGGGATTTGATTTTAGGTCATACCTGAATGGTCTATTGGTTTTCCCTACTTTCTTCAATTTAAGTCTGAATTTGGCAATAAGGAGTTCATGATCTGAGCCACAGTCAGCTCCTGGTCTTGTTTTTGTTGACTGTATGGAGCTTATCCATCTTTGGCTGCAAAGAATATAGTCAATCTGATTTCAGTGTTGACCAGATGCCTGTATCTTTCCTTTTCTCCTGCTCAAAATTCTCCAAGCCAGGCTTCTGCAATACGTGAACCGTGAACTTCCAGATGTTCAAGCTGGTTTTAGAAAAGGCAGAGGGACCAGAGATCAAATTGCCAACATCCCCTGGATCATCGAAAAAGCAAGAGTTCCAGAAAAACATCTATTTCTGCTTTATTGACTACGCCAAACTCTTTGACTGTGTGGGTCACAATAAACTGTGGACAATTCTGAAAGAGATGGGAGTACCAGACCACCTGACTTGCCTCTTGAGAAACCTATATGCAGGTCAGGAAGCAACAGCTAGAACTGGACATGGAACAACAGACTGGTTCCAAATAGGAAAAGGAGTACGTCAAGGCTGTATATTGTCACCCTGCTTATTTAACTTATACATCATGAGAAATGCTGGACTGGAAGAAGCGCAAGCTGGAATCAAGATTGCCTGGAGAAATATCAATAACCTCAGATATGCAGATGAAACCACCCTTATGGCAGAAAGTGAAGAGGAACTCAAAAGCCTCTTGATGAAAGTGAAAGAGGAGAGTGAAAAAGTTGACTTAAAGCTCAACATTCAGAAAACGAAGATCATGGCATCTGGTCCCATCACGTCATGGGAAATAGGTGGGGAAACAGTGGAAATAGTGTCAGACTTTATTTATGGAGGCTTCAAAATCACTGTAGATGATGATTGCAGCAATGAAATTAAAAGACGCTTACTACTTGGAAGGAAAGTTATGACTAACCTAGATAGCATATTGAAAAGCAGAGACATTACTTTGCCAACAAAGATCTGTCTAGTCAAGGTTTTGTTTTTTCCAGTGGTCATGTATGGATGTGACAGTTGGACTGTGAAGAAAGCTGAGCACCAAAGAACTGATGCTTTTGAACTGTGGTGTTGGAGAAGACTCTTGAGAGTCCCTTGGCCTGCAAGGAGATCCAACCAGCCCATCCTAAAGGATCAGTCCTGGGTGTTCTTTGGAAAGACTGATTCTAAAGCTGAAACTCCAGTACTTTGGCCACCTCATGTGAAGAGTTGACTCATTGGAAAAGACCCTGATGCTGGGAGGGATTGGGGGCAGGCTGAGAAGGGGACGACAGAGGATGAGATGGCTGGATGGCATCACCGACTTGATGGACATGAGTGTGAGTAAACTCCGGGACTTGTTGATGGACAGGAAGGCCTGGCATGCTGCAATTCAGGGGGTTGCAAAGAGTCGGACACGACCAGCATTGCCTTTCTTTGGGATTGGAATGAAAACTGACCTTTTCCAGTCCTGTGGCCACTGCTGAGTTTTCCAAATTTGCTGGCACATTGAGTGCAGCACTTTAACAGTATCATCTTTCAGGATTTGAAACAGCTCAGTGGGAATTTCATCACCTCCACTGGTTGTGTTTGTAGTGATGCGTCCTAAGACCTCCAGGTGTCTGACTCTAGGTGAGTGATCACAACATCATGGTTTATCTGGGTCATGAAGATCTTTTTTGTGTAGTTCTTCTGTGCATTCTTGTCACCTCTTCTTAATATCTTCAGCTTGTTAGGTCCATACTGTTCTGTCCTTTATTGTGCCCATCTTTGCATGACGTTTTCCCTTGGTACTCTAATTGTCTTGAAGAGATCTCTAGTCTTTCCCATTCTATTGTTTTCTTCTATTTCTTTGCATTGATCACTTAGGAAGGGTTTCTCATCTCTCCTTGCTATTCTTTGGAACTCTGCATTCAGATGGGTATATCTTTCCTTTTCTCCTTTACCTTTGGCTTCTCTTCTTTTCTCAGCTATTTGTAAAGTCTTCTCAGACAACCATTTAGCTTTTTTGCATTTCTTTTTCTTAGAAATGGTCTTGATCACTGCCTTCTGTACAATGTCACAAACCTTTGTCCATAGTTCTCAGGCACTCTGTCTATCAGATCTAGTCCCTTAAATCTATTTGTCACTTCCACTGTATCCTTGTAAGGGATCTGATTTAGGTCAGACATCATATGTTAGATGACAGCAAATGCTAAAAAGAAAAAATATAGCAAAATAAAGACAGTAATGGGCACAGGGCATACAAAACTGCTATTTAATATAGGGTCATCAGGAAATACTTTTCCAGGTACAGTGAAATATGAGTATAATTCTGAAGAAAGTGATGGAAACAAAAATTTTTTTTCAGACAGAATAAGAGCAAAGACCCCAAAGATGGAAGCAGGTGAGGTCTAACAAAGAAGCCAGTATAGTCGTAACACACACACACACACAAAAAAAAAAAAAACAAGGGAGAGAGTGGTCACAAAGGAAACTTATATAAGGCCTTGTGGGACATTGTAGGACTTGCTAATTTTGCTAAGAGAGAGAGGGGAAGCTCTTGGAGATTTCTAAGGAGAGGAGTGACATCTTACTTTTTATTTAAAAGGGTCATTCTCTTATTAAATTGTTCATACTGTGTGAATAGACAGAGAAAATGAGGTAGAGTACAATGACAATGACAATTCAGGGGAATAAGTTAGAAGACTATTGCAACAACTCAGGAAAGAGATGATAGCAGCCTGTATTAGGATAGCGCTTAGTGCTACACATGGCCTGTGGCCTAATCCAGGATATATTTTGATAGTAGAACCAATAAGATTTGTTGAATTGAACTAATATCCCAGACATCCCAACATGTCTGTGATAACCAGATTGAGGGTTCAAAAATATTCCCCTAAAATGGTATCCCAAATTATGTCAACTCCACGTCTCTATTTGACCAAATTAGCAAAAATTCAGGATCTGCTTCCCAGTCATATCTGACCCCAAACCCGAGGGATACCTTTAGTAATTAGTAATCTCTTCTGAAGTTTTCATCATTCATGAGTGGTACCAGAATGCAACTGAATCCCTTTCAGAGCCAGCGAAATCCATGACTGCTCCCATATTACTGAGAGCTCTTCCCTAAGTTCGTTCCTACCACTTCCATGATGGACACTCTAAATTAAGCTTCTGACTTAGTTTCTCTTTGCATTCTTCCTGGTTGTTCTGAAATTCCCTCAATTTATGGGGGCCACCCTATATCCCTATTACTATAAATTTTCTGCGTTTGCTCTTCTAGATTCATATTGATAGATATTTACCCTGGATTCTAAAGTATTCAATATCATCAATTATAAAACCTATCCTAATGTCTAGAAAGGCATAGTAAGTTCTCCCCTTGGCGTGGTGATGGAAGCATCCTTGAATTCCATCTTCTGTTTCACAGTGTGTGAAAGTGAAAGTTGTCTCTCAGTCATGTCCAACTCTTTGCAACCCCATGGACTGTAGCCTGCCAGGCTCCCTTATCCATGGAATTCTCCAGGCAAGAATACTGGAGTAGTATACTACTCCCTTATCCATTCCCTTCTCCAGGGATCTTCCTGACCTAAGGATCGAACCCAGGACTCCTGCATTGCAAGTGGATTCTTTACTGTCTGAGACACCTTCAGTTTTGCATAATCAGTTTCAGTATCCCTGTCTGAGACTGAGATGGAGCTTACACTGGAGATTCCTTTAAGCAGAACTTAAATGGGAAGAAGAGATGGAAAGTACTAATAGGTTGAGCCCCTACCTCAGGTTAAGCCCTGGAATTCTCATTTCATCAACACAATGAAAAGTAGCAAGAAGAAATGTTACTGAACTTTTACAAACTTGAGTCCATTAGCACATGTAGAGTCAATCTATTGACACCAAGTTTTGGTGAAGGAAAGTGAAAGGGAAAGTCACTCAGTCCTATCTGACTCTTTGCAGACTATACCCATGGACTATATGGTCCATGGAATGCTCTAGGCCAGAATACTGGAGTGGATAGCTGTTCACTTCTCCAGGGGATCTTCCCAACACTGGGATCGAACCAAGGTCATTGCAGGCTCATTCTCTGATGAGCCACCAAGGAAGCCAAAGAATACTGGAGTGGGAGCCTATCCCTGCTCCTGGGCATCTTTGCTACCCAGGAATTGAACCGGGGTCTCCCACACTGCAGGCGGATTATTCACCAGCTGAGCTACGAAACATGCTGCATTTATTACAGAGCCATACAAGGAGTCACATGGGCTCATAAGGTCCAGACTCCCTAGTAGATTTCACAAAAGGCTTTTTTTTTTTCTTTTTAAGGCAAAATGAGGGAAAGAATCACAGGTGTGTGCTCAGCTTGTGTATAATTCTCTGATTGCTTGATGGTGATATAACAAGTTGGTGTCATAGGGGTTAATACCATCAATCCTCAGACTCCCATCAGTCTGGGGGCCATGTTCTCATAGTCATAATGCAGTTAACTTCTTACATCTGGTGGAGGCTTTATAGTATTTGCAAAACAACTCAGGAAGTTGTATCAGACACCATTATCTATGTACTTCAAGAAGAAACTAAAGATCCTGTGACTGCTATATGCCTGATCTGTTGTTTAAATTGTTACCAGTTCTCCTGGCCCAGCTGCTATTCTTTGTTACTACAAATTCACAATCTTTAAAACAAGTCTTGAGCCAGTCTTTTGTGATTCAGGGGACACCTGGGACACTAAAGCTTTTCTACAAAGAGGCAGATGGAGCACATGGGAGGGTGGGCAGTTTGGTTTTGGGAAAGCCCTACAGGGTCCAACTTAGTTACTGAAAAACTGAGAACGATTAAATGTGTGACCAAAGTTTGCATAATCAGAAAGTAACAACAATGGAGTTCAGATCCACTTTCCATGTAAATACGTACCTTTAAGGAGACTAGTACTGATAGCCATCACTAAACTTGACAAGTCAGCCCCAATTTTTATATCCCTGTCATCTGCAAGGATAATGCCACCTAAATATTTGCTTAGAAATTCATGTTTTCTAATGGGAGTAGACTGAAAGTAGGGTCAGAGAGCAGAAGCAGGAAAATCTCAGAGTTCACAGAAGAGGACGCTCTTCCTTTCTACCTCTACCTAGGGCTAGCAAAGCCCTACTGGTTGCAGCTGGGCACTGCCCTGAGAGGTAGGGGGAGAAGTCCACTGAAGGCAGGATCTGATGCCTCTGTGTCTTTTCCTCTGTAATACTGTTATTTATGATGAGAAATATATAAGTAATCTTTGTCCCAGTTCATAAAACAGGTTCTTGAAATGCTTATAAATTCCTAAGTAATAAGAATGGTAGATGCACTTTTCTTCTAATGAGGCAACTCTGGTTATGCCCTTAGATGGGACATGGTCACCAGAAAGATAAAGCCGTGATTAGAAGTTTCATATTTTCAGACCTCCACTTCCCATTCTCCAGAGCGGGGCTGGAAATTAACTAAGATAGATGAATCCTATGTGAGAAAGCCTACATAAAATCCTAATAGCATGGGGTTTGAAGGGCTTTCAGTTTGGTGAACACATCCACATATACCAAGAGAGGGATGGACCCCTACTCCACAGGGACAGAACCCACCCAGACCTCAACCTATGTATCTCTTCCTCCCTCTGTTCATCTGTATCCTTTAACACCTTCTTTACTAAACTAGCAAACACAAGTCTTCCCTGAGTTTTTGAAGTTGCTCTAGCAAGCACATCAATCCTGAAGAAGCAGCTTTCAGAACTTCTGATTTATAGCCAAGTCATACAGAAGCTGAGGGTAATCTGGGGATCTACTGCCTGAAATTGACATGTGAAGCCAGTGGCAGTCTCCTGGGACTGAGCCCTTAAATAGTGTGGGACCTGACAGTACATTCAGAAAGATACATAGTGTCAGAATCAAGTTAAATTGTAGGACACCGGCTAGTGCTACAGAATTGTTTGTTGTAGGGAAAGCCCCACACACATCTGGCATTGAAACAAAGGAAAACTGTTTTGTTTTGTAAAACAGCAAGGTTGTCTGATTATTTCCTCCTCTTCTTCCTCTCTTTTGATGGGATACAGTGCACGTGCCCCAACATGTGCCACTTGGGTGTGTAGATTATTTCAACCTGAATGTAAGGAAGGTCCAAAAGACTGAAAGAGCCTTTGAACTTCCACATAGCTGCCTAAGACATTAGAATATACAGCCTGTTCCAGGAAACATATACCACTATAGATAACTATACAACACTATACATAATTATAGTAAACTATGAACTAGGTGTGGTAAACAGGGAGGAACTTAGTAAGGCCAGTTTGATTGAAGTCCTCTCTGTGTAGCATTCTCTCTAGATTGACCAGCAAACATTTGTTTAACAAACATTACTTAGGTCACCTTCTCCACACTCAGAAGCAAATATAGCTAGGAACTGCTCGATCCTGGACTTGAACCATATGCTGACATTTAAACGCTGGCCTACTAGAAAGCATTTTCATTCCTGTTCTAAAAGCAGGAAAAGGGAAGTCTTATTGGAAGGGTACCACTCCAGCCCTTCTTATACCTTCCTCGTGTCTCATGTCACTCACTGAAATCACTGTTAATATTCTCACAGATAAGTGAAGACACAGGCTCGAACAGACCGGTCGTTTTCTTACTCAATCATGACATTTTGTTCATCTGTATGGTTCATGCACTACGTTTGGGATACAAAGATGAATAAGACAGATCCCCCACAACCAGGAGGAACAAAGGGAGGTGGGGTGTTTGCGGCTGGGGGATGGGAGAGATGAGGCCGACAAGCGGCAGCTGCAGGGCACGCGCTGTGACGGGAGCGCCGGCAGGTGGAGTCAGGGCTCTGAGAGCAGCACAGGCAACTCGGTCCAGGCGCGTGGAGGGGAGACGGACAGGGCACTGGGAGTGGGAAGGGGAAATATGAGACGACGTGGGTAGCATTTCCAGAGGTCCTGGGGAAAATGAGCATGAGGATCTCCTCCAAGAAGACATGTGCAGACACACACAGCTTGAAACAGAGGAACAATGGAGCGGGCAGTGCTGTCTACAAGCAAAATTATAATGAACTAAATCAGGGAGTAAGATAATAATCAATGAAACAAAATGCTTTACATGAGATGTGGACTATATAGAGGGCCTGTACCAGAAAACCCTAGGGAAGGAAATGGCAACCCCCTCCAGTATTCTTGCCTGGAGAACTCCATGGACAGAGGAGCCTGGTGGGCTATAGTCTGTGAAATCTAAAAAAAAAGTTATACAAATGAACTTATTTACAAAACAGAAAGAGCCTCACAGATTTAAAGAACAAACTTACAGTTACCAGGGGAAAATAGTGGAGGGAAGGGATAGATTGGGAGTTTGGTACTGACATGTACACACTGCTATTTTCAAAATAGTTAGCCAACAAGGACCTACAGTATAGTGCAGGGAACTGTGCTGAATCTTCTGTAATAACCTAAGTGGGAAAGGAATTTGGAAAAGAGTAGGGACACCTGTGTTGCCAGTACACTTTGAACTTTATACCATTTATGTCCTCAGACTTGTATTGTGAGGCCATAAAATTAACTACTTACTTATTCATCTCTCTCAAACTCTATCGGGAAGTTTTAAGCCCTCCAAGGCATGACCCTGTTTTATACTTCATTCCTTGGTCATCCTATTGCCTCACACATAAAAGGACTTGATTTAGTTTTAGAAAGAATACAGGCATGTATTAAAAAATGATGAACAATGAAACCCCTTTGACATAGAGAAATAACAGCCATTATCATTGTCTTTTTTTCTTTCTAGAGATTTAAAAATATCTTTCAAATTAAGTCAAAGAAAACACCCAATGGAACTGCTTCTTCTCACAGAGACACTCAACTAGTCAATAATAAGTAAGAAACAATCCAAAATCAGCACTTTCCTGACTTGATCAAGAGGCTTACTCTGGAAAGTTATTATCCCAAAAAGATGACCAAAGCAAATGCTCTTTTGATAAATAAGACCTTCCTCCATTAGCTCATGTTAGTGTTGAATCATCGAAATCAGCTAATACAATTTTGAAACTTTGTTAATTTTCAAATCAACCACACAGCTAGAACAATAAAGCAGTTAAACCAAGTTCCCTGAGGAAGACATTCTATTGTGCCCTTGTCTCTTTTCCCAAATTCTTTCCCTATCCTGTTTCTCCCATGTTCTTTATCTGGTGCTCAACCCAGGCCACTATAAATAAACATGCACACACACACGCTCCCCCCCAACATTAGTCTTCTATTTGCAATAACCTTAACACTCAGGAATCACAATGTGAGCACAATTACAAATCACAATTATCCAATCATAATTATATAAACAAATATAAATCACAATTATAAATAAATAAATGAATGAAAGAATAAATGAATAAGTATGATTCCTTAAAATCAGCTGATCTTTTAAAAGAGGGGAAAAAAAAAACACAAAAGTGAAACCAGTTTTTCACTTCCTGCTTGCCCTTTTACCACAGAGGGAGGTGAAGTCTAGGCTGGAGATATAAATAAGAAAACTGCCAGACTCCGGGAAGGAACCTGCTCTGCTTTGTCGTTCATCTCTCTGGAGCAAACTGAAGACAGGACCTTGGCCTCAAGGAGACACGTAAGTGAAGGAAAAGGAGAGAAATGGGTAGACAGAGAGATACAACAACATACTCAGAGACTAAAATAAAAACAGAAATTGATGGAAACGGGAACAGGGACAGGCAGAGATTACAGCAGATTAAGGCATGATGAGAACACAAATATGAATCTAACATTCTCATTGATCCCACAAACATCTCCAAATCTGAGGGAAAGGGAGTACATTATCAAAAGAGACAAACAATTTGGTAACTTCTATCATCAAATAAAAGTAAATCTACACTTACATAAAAAGAGACGTCATGTGAAAGGATTATTGCAATAAAGGGAAAGAGATTATTGTAATAGAGAAAACAATTCAAAAAGAACAGCAAGCATCTCAAAATACAGGCAAAAAGGAATTTTCTTTTGTAGGGAAGGGTAAACTGGCTAGAATGAACACAGAATAGAGGGTGTGTAAAAAAAGAAATATTTTTATTCTTGGGAGGGGTCATTAAGGAGGGGTTGTATGCTGGATCAGAACGAGGAAGCATCAACTTTAAGGGGGCTAAAAAGGAGAGTTGTTTAATCAATGTTTAGTTTCAAACACTCCAATTGATCGGGGGACAAACAGCTCAGTGAAAGCTTCATGAGGCAAAGAATGGAATTTAAAGGGTCTTTGTCTTATGATTTCTGCCAAGGGTGGTGTCATCTGCATATCTGAGGTTATTGATATTTCTCCCGGCAATATTGATTCCAGCTTGTGCTTCTTCCAGCCCAGAGTTTCTCATGATGTACTCTACATATAAGTTAAATAAGCAGGGTGACAATATACAGCCTTGACGTACTCCTTTTCCTATTTGGAACCAGTCTGTTGTTCCATGTCCAGTTCTAACTGTTGCTTCCTGACCTGCATATAGGTTTCTCAAGAGGCAGGTCAGGTGGTCTGGTATTCCCATCTCTTGAAGAATTTTCCACAGTATATTGTGATGCACACAGTCAAAGGCTTTGGCATAGTCAATAAAGCAGAAATAGATATTTTTCTGGAACTCCCTTGCTTTTTCGATGATCCAGCGGATATTGGCCATGTGATCTCTGGTTCCTCTACCTTTTCTAAAAGCATCTTGAACATCTGGAATTTGATGGTTCATGTATTGCTGAAGCCTGGCTTGGAGAATTTTGAGCATTACTTTACTAGCGTGTGAGATGAGTGCAATTGTGCAGTAGTTTGAGTATTCTTTGGGATTGCCTTTCTTTGGGATTGGAATAAAAAATGACCTTTTCCAGTCCTGTGGCCACTGCTGAGTTTTCCAAATTTGCTGGCATATTGAGTGCAGCACTTCCACAGCATCATCTTTCAGGATTTGAAATAGCTCAACTGGAATGCCATCACCTCCACTAGCTTTGTTCATAGTGATGCTTTCTAAGGCCCACTTGACTTCACATTCCAGGATGTCTGGCTCTAGGTGAGTGATCACACTATCATGATTATCTTGGTCATAAAGATTTTTTGTACAGTTCTCCCATGTATTCTTGCCACCTCTTCTTAATATCTTCTGCTTCTGTTAGGTCCAGACAATTTCTGTCCTTCATTGAGCCTATCTTTGCATGAAATGTTCCCTTGGTAGCTCTAATTTTCTTGAACAGATCTCTAGTCTTTTCCATTCTGTTGTTTTCCTCTATTTCTTTGCATTGATCACTGAGGAAGGCTTTCTAATCTCTTCGTGCTCTTCTTTGGAACTCTGCATTTAGAGGCTTATATCTTTCCTTTTCTCCTTTACTTTTTGCTTCTCTTCTTTTCACAGCTATTTGTAAGGCCTCCTCAGACAGCCATTTTGCTTTTTTGCATTTCTTTTCCATGGGGATGGTCTTGATCCCTGTCTCCTGTACAATGACATGAACCTCCATCCATAGTTCACCAGGCACTCTATCAGATCTAGTCCCTTAAATCTATATCTCACTTCCACTGTATAATCATAAGGGATTTGATTTTAGGTCATACCTGAATGGTCTAGTGGTTTTCATTACTTTCTTCAATTTGAGTCTGAATTTGGCAATAAGGAGTTCATGATCTGAGCCACAGTCAGCTCCCAGTCATGTGTTTTTTTTTTTTTTTTTTTGACTGTATAGAGCTTCTCCATCTTTGGCTGCAAAGAATATAATCAATCTGATTTCAGTGTTGACCGTCTGGTGATGTCCATGTGTAGAGTCTTCTCTTGTGTGGCTGGAAGAGGGTGTTTGCTATGACCAGTGCATTCTCTTGGCAAAACTCTATTAGCTGTTGCCCTGCTTCATTCCGCATTCCAAGGCCAAATTTGCCTGTTACTCCAGGTGTTTCTTGATTTGCTACTTTGCATTCCAGTTCCCTATAATGAAAAGGACATGTTTTTTGGGTGTTAGTTCTAAAAAGTCTTGTAGGTCTTCATAGAACCGTTCAACTTCAGCTTCTTCAGCAGTACTGGTTGGGACATAGAATTGGATTACTATGATATTGAATGGTTTGCCTTGGAAATGAACAGAGGTCATTCTGTCGTTTTTGAGATTGCATCCAAGTACTGTATGAACAGGGAGGCCTGGCGTGCTGCGATTCATGGGGTCGCAAAGAGTCGGCCACGACTGAGCGACTGAACTGAACTGAACTGAACTGAATATTGGATTTTGTGAAATGGGTTCTCTCCATGTGGTTTTTCTTCTTAGTTCTTTGTAGTATATTACATGAATTGATTCTGAATGTTGAATACACTTTGCTTATCTGAAGTAAATCCTCCATTGTTGTGGTATGTAACTCCTTTTTACATTATTAGATTTAATTTGTTGATTTTTTTCATGAGAGATATAGGTTTTCAGTTTTCTTTCTTGTAATGTCCTTAACTAGTTTTGGTATTAGGGTAACACTGACCTCATGAACTAAATTAGGAAGTATTCCTTCTGTTTCTATCCTCTGAAAGAGATTGTAGATATTTGGTACAGTTTTTTCCTTAAAAGTTTGGTAGAATTCACCATGAATCCCATTGGGACTGGAGCTTTTTAGTTTGGATGGTTGTTAAATGTTGATTCAATATTTTTTTAACAGACACAGGCCTATTCAGATTATTTATTTCCTCTTATGTAAGCTTAATAGTTTATTGTCTTCCAAGGAATTGATACATTTTATCTAGGCTATCAAATGTGAGAGCAGTTTTTCACAGTACTCTTTTTTTCATCCTCAATGTCTATAGAATTCATATCCATAACCCCTATTTTATTTCTGATATTAGTAATTTGTATCTTCCCTCTTTTCACAGTCTGAGTTATTAGTTTTGTTGGTATTTCCAAAGAATCATGCTATACTTTTGCTGATTTTTTTCTATTGATTTCCTGTTTTCAATTTTATTGGTTTTTTAGTTCTTATTTCTTTTCTCTTGCTTATTTGGATTTAATTTTCTCTTCATTTCCTCAGGTGGAAACTTATTGTTTTCATATAATTATTCTTTTCTTATATATGCATTCAATGTAAATTGCCCTCTAAGCAGGGCTTTCACTGTAGCCCACAAATTTTGATAAGCTGTATAATCAAATGTTTCTTATTTTTTCCTATGTTAGTTTGACAGTTATATATTCTTGACTCTTGTATTTGAAATTGTTCTAGAAATTGCAACATATATTCTACAAAATCAATAGAATCTTTGTCCTTCCTCTCAAATACCTCAAAGAACTGAGGGTTCTTTTGCTGCACACTCCAGCATAAAAGCAATTGCCATCATGTATTTTATACCCCACTGTTTTATGCGTTTATTTAGATTTTTCCATATATTTATTCCTTTGTTGCTCACCATCTTTTCCTGCATCTCTGACTATTCACTGGTGATATTTTCCTTCTCCTGAAAAATATGCCTCAGTAGTTCTTTCAATGTGCATTTCCAGATAGCATATTCTGTTACTGTGCTGTTTTCAATTATGTTTTTCTTCAACCATAATTCTTTAAGGATATTTTTAACTCTGCTACTTTATCAGCTATTTTCTTTCAGTGGGCTTAAAACTCCATCCTACTGCCTTCTGGCTTCCATCAGTGCTGTTGAGGTTATCATTCTCTCTAATTATCATTTGAAGATAAAATCCACTTTTCTCAGACAGTCTGCAGAATGGGAGAAGGTAATAGCAAATGAAAAAACTGACAAAGAATTAATTTCCAAAATATATAAGCAGCTCATGTAGCTCAATACCAGAAAAATGAACAATCCAATCAAACAGTGGGCAAAAGACGTAAAAAGACATTTCTCCAAAGAAGACATACACATGGCTAATAAACACATGAAAAGATGCTCAACATCACTCGTTATTAGATAAATGTAAATCAAAGCCACAGTGAGGTATCATCTCACACTGGTCAGAATGGCCATCATCAAAATCTAAAAACAATAAATGCTGGAGAGGATGTGGAGAAAAGGGAATGCTCTTACACTGTTGGTAGGAATGCAAACTGGTACAGCCATTATGGAGAACAGTGTGGAGATTCCTTAAAAAACTGGGAATAGAACTGCCATACCACCTAGTAATCCCACTGCTGAGCATACACTCCAAGGAAACCAGAATTAAAAGAGGCACGTGTACCTGTGTTCAGTTCAGCATTATTTACAATAGCTGGGACATGGAAGCAAACTAGATGTCCACTGACAGATGAATGGATAAGGAAGTTGTGCTACATATACACAATGAAATATTACTCAGCTATTAAAAATAATGTATTTGAGTCAGTTCTAATGAGGTGGATGAGCCTGGAACCTATATACAGAGTGAAGTAAGTCAGGAAGAGAAAGACAAATACTGTATAATAACACATATATATGGAATTTAGAAAGACGGTACCAATGACCCTACATGCAGGCCAGCAAGGGAGACATAGATGTGAAAAACAGAGTTTTAAACTCAGCAGGAGAAAAGTGAGGGTGGGATGATTTGAGACAATACCACTGAAAGATGTACATTACCAAATGTAGAATAGATGACCAGTGCAAGTTCGATGCATGAAGCAGAACATCCAGAGTAGGTGCTCTGGGACAACCCAGGATTGGGTCAGGAGGAAAGTGGGAAGGGGGGTTCAGAATTGTGGGGGACACCTATATACCTGTGGCTGATTCATGTTGATGTATGGCAAACCATCACAATATTGTGAAGTAATTATTCTCCAATTAAAATACATTAATTTAAAAAAATCTGATTTTCTCTAAATGCTTTGCTTTTCCTGTTGTATTTTCTGCAGTTTCACTATGACATGTCTGATTGTGAATTTCTTTTATTTGTCTTCTGAGGTGTATGCCAAGGTATCCTAAATGTTGTCTTTAATTTGTAATGGAAGTGTTTCACTTGCTTCAAATTTATTTACCTCTTCCATCAGATATTATTTCACTATCTATTAAATTCCTTGAGAGTGCAAAGAATTTGTCTTAAAATTTATCTAGACATTAGATAACTCAGTTGGAAAAGTTGTTCTCTTTTTTAGTTAATTTACGTTTTGGCTGCGCTGGGTCCTTACTGCTGTGCGCAGGCTTTCCCGAGTTGCAGTAAGTGGGGGCTACTCTAGTTGCAGTGTGCATGTGCACACTGCATATATCTCATCCATATCCTGTCTCCACTTCCTTTGCCTATACACCCAGGGCTTCTCATTGTGGTGGCGTCTATTATTGTGGAGCGCAGCCCCTAGGGCACACGGGTTTTAGTAGTTGCAGCACAGGGGCTCAGTAGTTGTGGCTTGTGGGCTCTAAGCACGGCGCAGATGTTGTGGTGCTCCGTCTTAGCTGCTCTGTGGCATGTGGGATCTTCCTGGACCAGGGATCAAACCAGTGTTCCCTGCATCACAAGGCGGATTCCTAACCACTGTCCACCAGAGAAGCCCAGAAAAGCTGTTTTTTGAATTATTGAGTCTGCCATTAAATTTAGATTCAAATTTTAGTGACACTGGGGAAGATGAAAAGCACAAAATTAAAATGACTGCAAGATGATATGACAATTATATGATTCAATAAAGACAAAATGAAGGAAAAATCTAGGAGAGAGCTGGTAGGGGATTAAAAAAGAATTGAGATTTAAGAGAGATTGAAAAGGATAATTTGAAAGGACATGAAACTACATTCAAATTATGAGGAAGAAGGATGCATAGGATTATAATAGTGACATTCATTAGGACAGGAAATACAAGAAGAGAGGAAGCCTGAATTATATGTGAAGTTGAAACGTGAAATCTCATCCCATATAATATGTCTCCAAGATAGTGGGGTTAAAATCAACATTGAGAAAACACTGAATATAAGAGTATTTGGTTCTACATACACACATTAAGATGGCACCAGTAGTTAAAGAGAATTTGATTATACATATATAGTTTATAATATAAAATAGATATATATAATATAATGATAGTAACTAGTGTCAGAGGAAGAGTGAGAAGTGGGTGACAAGTATAAATCAGCTAAGAAGTGCATTTTATTTATTCAGATAAATTAACATAGAACCTTGCATAAGTCTAAGGTATACAAGGTGCTGAATATGATACATTTTTATATTGCCATATGACCAAGATAGAGTTAGCTAACACCTCTATCACATCACAGTACCATTTCTTTATTGTGGTGAGAACAATTAAGATTAAGTCCCTTGGCAACTTTGAAGTTTATAATACGGTATATTGTTTATAATCACTATGTGTGCTATGTGCTACGCTTAGTCACTCAGTCGCGTCCAACTCTTTGCGACCCCATGGACTGTAGCCCGCCAGCCTCCTGTGTCTTTGAGGATTCTCCAGGAAATATTAAGTCCCTTGGCAACTTTGAAGTTTATAATACGGTATATTGTTTATAATCACTATGTGTGCTATGTGCTACGCTTAGTCACTCAGTCGCGTCCAACTCTTTGCGACCCCATGGACTGTAGCCCGCCAGCCTCCTGTGTCTTTGAGGATTCTCCAGGAAAAAATACTGGAGTGGGTTGCCATGCCCTCTTCCAGGGGATCTTCCCAACCTGGGGATCAAACCCAGGTCTCCTGCATTGCGGGCAGATTCTTTACCATCTGAGCCACCAGGGAAGCCTAGATGTCTAGGACTTATTAATCTACTGATGGCACATTTGTACCTTTAAACAGTATCTGCCTAACTCCTACACCTTCCAACCCCTGGTAACCACCATACTACTCTGGTTTTACAAGTTTGGCTTTTTTAGATTCCACATGTAAATGATATTGACAGAATTTCTCTTTCTTGGTCTGACTTATCTCACTTAGCATAATGCACTCCAGGTCCATCCGTGTTGTCACACACAAATGTCAGGACTTCCCTTCCTCGTGACTGTATAATATTCCACTGTGTGTCTGTGTCTGTGTGCACATGTGTGCTTGCTTGTATCACATATCCTTTATCCATTAAGCCATGGACTGACACTAGGCTGTTTCCATATCTTGGCTGTTGCGAATAACAATGCAGTAAACATGGGGGTGCATATATCTCTTCAGTATCCTGGCTTCACTTCCTTTGCATGTATACCCAGGAGTGGAATTGCTGGGTAATATTGTGATCCTATTTTTCATTTTTGAGGAAACTCTACAATCCTTTCCATAGTGGCTGAACCAACTTAAATTCTCAGCAACAGTGTAAGAGGGTTCCCTTTTTTTCCACACCTCTCTAGCATTTATTATTTGTGGACTATATGATGATGGCCATTATGATTGGCTTGAGATGATACCTCATTATGAGGTATCATAATGAGGTTTTGCCTTGCATTTCCCTAACAATTAACAATCTTGAGTGACTTTTCATGTGCCTGTTGGTCATCTGTATATCTTCTTTGGAGAAACATCTATTTATTCTTTGCCTATTTTACCTAATAATCTTTTTTGTTTTAATTTCATGAATTAGATATTTTATTTTTCACAATGAGAAACAAAAATAGTAAGAAAACATAATAAGAAAACAAAAGTAATAGAAATAAAATATTCTAGGCCCAACGAACCCCTGTTTAGAGGCAAAAACAGGCGAGATGTCCAAGAGATGCTCAGAGAAGTAGCACTGGCAGTTGAGTACTAGTTGTCAAAGCTGCAGGAACACCTGGGTGTGACTTCTGCCCATGCCTTACAACACCTGGAAGAAAAAGACCTCCAGAAACTGAAATGCCAGGTGCAACATTCCTGGGAGAAAAGGGCCCTGGAGAAACTGCTTAACCTGTCACACTCAAATACTCTTTCAGAGTTACAGGAGTCTTGGGTGGAATCATTAAAGAAAAGGCAGAAGGAGGCAGAACAGGCACTGCAGGATCAAAGAGAAAGGCTGTCAGAACAGAGGCAACAGGAAGAGGCAGTGAGGGAAAAGGCAGCAGCGCTGAGGCAAACAATGGAGATCCCCAAAGAGTTCTGGCCATCTCCTGAAAAGCCCCCAGGAGAAGTCATGGAAGATATGCAGAGACAACTCAAGGTCATGGAGGGGGCACTTTCTCACAGGAAAAATCTCCCAGATAGAGAACTGGTGAGACATGCATCTGGAGGACTAGCCCTACAGGGAATTTACAAAACCAGTGACCAAAGGTGTCTCATAGAGAAGAAAGAGGAGCTGCTCTGTGTCCCCAAGGAGTTTGTACTCCGTGGCCCTAATCAGGGTACACGGGTGGAAATGAAGGAATTTACATCTTCTCAAGAAGAATCCATGTTCACTCAGGCTGTAGAGAAGCTGGGCTTCAGTATAACTGCCTTAGCAAAGGGTGGAGGTTGGGGATTTAGCCTGGAAGCTGGTATGGATCAGAGCATGCATTCAGAATCCAAGAAAATACAACAGTCACATTCTACACACTCTTATTTCTGCTCAGCCAAGTTCATCTATATCCCACTGGCCTCCTGCATCTTTCCCATTGACCAGCTCCAACTTTCCAATGCTGCTCTCCAGGATTTAAAACACATTGAAGAGTTTTTGGGTCAGTCAGAAGACCCAGACAAACTACTCTTGCTGAGGCATAGGACTGAAGCCTTCTTCCAGAGGTATGGGTCTCATGCTAACCAGGGCCCTCTGCACCTCGGGGGAATCTACTGGTGGAAAGCCATTTCAGAGGGTTTCCAAAAAGAACAGCTGGCAGAAGTGAAACAGCAAGCAGCAGAGGCCCTGAATATTTACACAAGGGGCAGTTACAGTGGCTTTGGAGTGAACATTGGTACAGGTCTGGATATCTCAGACTCTCATTCGAAAAAACCCTCTCAGAAAACAACCTTCCAAAATCTCCAAACCGAAGTCCAGTTATCTGTGGCTCAGACAGGTGGCCCACCAGAAGCAAATGGCTTTTTTGCCTGGAAAGCGGGTCTAGTTGCCAATAATCAAACCTGGTGTGTCGTTGATCGTGGACTTCAGCTGGTACCTGTTTGGGACATTGTCCTCTCTAGCCACAGAAGTGATTTTAAGGATCCTCTTAAAGTAGCTAACTGCCTGAAAGACAACTATACTGTTCTGACTGAACTCACTGCCCAGATCCAGGAGGGAGAAGAATTCCTGAGTATTGAGAAGGAGGCTAGGATTTTCCTACAGGTTGTGAAATCCTGGAAAGTTTTTCATCCTGAAGAACAGTTTAAAAGGCTGATAAATTTCATGCAAACATTGATTCAAAAAATTAAAAGTTATACCACTTGGATTAATACATACCTCAAAGACTGGGGTCTGCAGAATTTTCTGGTAAACACTGTCAACTTTTGCAAAAAATCTGCCATTTATGGAACTAAATTTATTAAATCTCAGTTGAGCCGTCTTTTGGATCCTCACATCTACATAGTAACAAACTTTCTTCAGGTTCATTCCATTATGGAGTGGATATTTCAGTCAGAACCAAAGGAAGAAAATGTCCATATCACCCAATTTTCTGATTTAATTGAAATATTTAAAAAAACACAGAATGATCTTAGGGATGTAAAGGCCAATTCCGAATCCACAGAGTTGGTGGAGGAAGCTCAAAGAAAGCTGACTTATGAAGTCAGCTTGTCTCTTGCTTGCTTCTTGAAATACCTCCAAGAAATAGGGAAGATAGACACACATGTTTTGCTACTTTTGATAGCATCTGGTGCAGGATATCATGTGGTTCACAATACATTTCAGTATCTCCTGGGACAAGATGAATTAGACTTCTTATTGGGTAAAATGCAAACTGTGCAAAATAAATACCAAAAGCTTAAAAATATTTCCAACTACAGGGCTCAGGCATTCCTGGTGCTCACAGGTCTGACAGCAACAGCAAGCATCAAAGCTGTTTCTCCAGAGGAGAAAGCACAACGCTTGGCATTGATCAAACATCACATGGGACAATCTTTGACTAAAGAAGTTGTATATGTCCTCACCAAACCTGGAGATCATGATTGGGAAAACCTAGAAAAAGACTTGAAACTACTCATTGATGGGAGTTATGAGGCTGCTGTCTCTTCATTGCAAGTGGAGGAGGTGAGAAAACAATTGCAAAGTGTCTTCCATGAAAAGAAAGAGCACCATGAACCACACGATAATGAAAAGAAAAAGGAGAAAGTCATAGAAAATGGAGCCTTCCAAGACTTACTCCAGCGTCTAGGCCTAAAACATTACTACCCAAGAAAAATGAGCAGAGCTAACTTCCAACTGATCCACAAGACTTCTGTGTACAACACCCAGCCCTGCTCTGAAAGAGAACTTCCCTTCTATTTCCTACAGAAGTTATTGATGCTGGATTATGGGCTGAGATACCTAATCATCAAACATGAAGAATACACAGAGAACCAAATCTGTTCATGCACCTCAAATCAAGAAAAGGAGGCTTTTGATCCATATGAAGATCTACCTGAAGAAAGTGTTAGTCCTACTAAGCCTTCAGCAGCCACTAATGTCAGACCCTATGTTCACCCTATGGATATTCAGATGGCAATTCTTCACTGTGCAGACGATTTTGCCAGACAGTATATTTTTGACAAACTTTCCATTTGTCAGTTTGCCCTCCCCCTTCTCATACCTAATCCTTGCAATGCTCAAATTGAATTCTCTCTCTGGTCTCTCAGTCAAATTCGAAGGAGTTGGCAGCAAGTAGGGATATCAATAAAAGGGGAAAAGGACAATTACACGAATCAGCAGATGTGTGGCGTTTCTGCCCCCATTGTGTCTTTTATTAGAGTTGGAACGGGCTTCTCTGCCTCCAAATCTCAGATCATGAACTGTCTTCTCAGTGAACACAAACATGATGTCTTTTTTCACCGACATTGTAAAGGCAGCAGCAGAGACTGTCTCTTGATGGGAGGAGTGGTGGAAGTCGCCTGGTTCTGTCCTGGGGGGGAAGAGCAGGACAGATTTGACAACTGCTTGACCTTTACCAATCTTCATGGAGATGCAAAGGAACATGAGAAGCAACTCACCTTTTTGCAGGAAGTCTCCTCCATAATTGTGGTCCTCATGTCAACTTCTGATGATAATAAAGGAAACCGAAAAATAGTCCATGACATGTGTCAGTCATCAAAACCTTTAATCCTTTTGCTTGATGATAAAGGAAAAGTCACAGTCAATAAATCTGGCTCAAGAGTGAAAATTGGGATCTGGAACAGAAATGAGGCAGAATTAATAGGGGAGCTCACAACTACAATCAGACGTTTGCTGAAGCTCTCAAACAGTGCACTCAGCTTGGAGAACTGTGCCCACATTGCTCGCAAGCAAGGAATGCTTGTTGATGTAGACCAGAGAGATTGCAAGGAAGCCAAAGAAAAGGCAGAGGCTCTAATGACCCTATTGACAGAAATGGAAATACCTCGGGTCAAGGAAAACTTACTACCTCTTCAGGGAAAACTGTGGCAACTTTGGTGTACAAAGGACAAAGAACTCTATCATCTGAGAGAAAAGGGGAATCGCAGCATTGAACAACACAAAAGTGAGACTGAGACAGAAAAACAAATGATACGACATGAACAGTTCAGAAAAGCCTGTTCTCTCAATGCTTTAATGTGTTCTGTCCTTGAAATTCTCCAAAATCATTCAGAAACTCACACCAAACTCTACTTCCTCCAATGGCTGAATGTAGCTTTGGACAACCTGACTGCAGGACACTTGGAAAATCTAAAGGAGAAGAAAAAGACATTGGTTCAAAAAGAAAAGCAAGAGGCCCCAAAGAGTAGCTCTCTGAAAGACTGGCAAAATGAGATAGAAGCTATTTCCAGAGAGATTCATGATTGTACCTTGGGAATTGAGCACATTCTCAGAGAAGCAGGCCAGATCTATGAAGCTCTGGAAGCTTCACCCATAAAAGATACCCTATTTCTCTCCCTTCCCCACATTGCTGCAGAGCTGATGATATCTGGTGTTCCCATTGAGCTGATGGATGGGGATGTTTCATATGTGCCCCTGAGGTGGGTGGCAGCCGTTTTTGACAAGCTCTCTGAGAAACTTGGAAACAAGCGGCTCTTTGTTCTCTCTGTCCTTGGCCTGCAGAGTTCAGGGAAGTCCACCCTGCTGAATGCCCTTTTTGGGCTGCAGTTCACTGTCAGTGCTGGGAGGTGTACCCGGGGGGCCTACATGCAGCTTCTGAAAGTGGAGGAGACAGTCACAGCTGAACTTGGCTTTGACTTTGTGCTTGTTGTGGACACAGAGGGACTTCGAGCCCCAGAACTCAGCAACAGGTCCCAGAATCATGACAATGAGTTGGCAACCTTTGTCATCGGACTTGGAAACTTGACTCTGATCAATATTATGGGGGAAAATCCATCAGAAATGCAAGATATTCTACAAATAGTTGTCCAAGCTTTTCTGAGGATGAAACAAGTAAAAATCTCTCCCAGTTGCCTCTTTGTCCATCAGAATGTGGGGGAAGTTACAGCTAAAGACCAAAATATGGACGGAAGAAGGCGGCTAGGGCAGAGATTGGACAAAACGGCAGCAACAGCAGCTGAAGAAGAACAGTGCTCCGATGTAACCTGCTTTAGTGATGTCATTAAGTTTGATGTCAATACCCACGTCTACTACTTTGCTCACCTCTGGGATGGCAATCCCCCAATGGCCGTACCCAATCCTCGCTACAGCCACAATGTTCAGGAACTCAAAAGCAGAATTCTTGTGACTGCCCAACAGGAATCTAGGGGAAGCATCATGAAGATATCAGATGTAAAATTCCGAGTTCAAGATTTGTGGAGAGCCCTACTGAATGAGAACTTTATTTTCAGCTTCAGGAACACTCAAGAAGTCATGGCCATGAGCAAACTGGAAACCATGTATAACTCCTGGACATGGGAGCTGAGGAGTCATGTGCAGAGATTACAGGACCAGCTGATCAACCAGATTCAGAATGGAAAAATCCAGACACTCAAAACATATACCCTGGAGGCTCCAGTTACAGAGATATATGAACCCATCAAGCAAGAACTTGAAAAATATTTTAATGAAGACCCAGATAGTGAGGTGCTGGTTCAGTGGAAAAATATTTTTGAAAATAAACTCATAACCCTTAAAGAGGCACTAATTTTAGATGTCCAAAGAAAAGCCAAAGAACTTATTAGTTTTAAAAAAAGCCAAGAAAAACTGGATAACAAAAAGTCAGGTTATGAAAAGGAATTATTGGAAAAAAGCCAGAAGTTGGCTTTATCGCTAAATGGCACCAAATTGAGCGAGGAAGAGCTCCATGAGAAATTCAACCCACTTTGGGAAAAATGGGTCTATGATGTGTCCTCAGGTCTCCCTCCAGCTGTAGAGCCTGAAATTGAATTGGATTCTGAAAACATCCTTTTGGAATATTTCAAAAAGGAAAAAGACATGGTAAGCATACTGGAGAACTATTCTGGAGAAAACTTTGAAATCAACTATGACAAACATGTTAAGATGAAAAGGAAATCTTGGAGATTCTCTACAATGGCAATAGATCCCCTGGATATACAGTCCATAAATATGACTACTGACTGCATTATTTCAAAAGTTAATGAAACTGTTAACGAAATATCTCAGCAAAAGCATGATTACAATCCAACTTATTTCCATGAAATCCTGAGAATAATAGAAGAGGAGGTGAAGTCTGCACCCACTCAGAAAAGATACACATTTACAAGAAAATATAAAATAGACTTGTCATTGTGTTTATTCCAAAGAGCATCACTGAAGTTTCAGGAAATACACAAGGCATTCAAGAGGGCAAATGATCCTGTAAACTATCTGCAAAGCAAGAAAGATGATTTCTTCATGAGCTTTAAGATCTCTTGTCAAGGAGCAACTTCAATTAAAACATTTGTTGATTTTCTGTGGAAGAAACTCACACCTGCTGTCTCCAGCACCATAAGGAAAAACATGGCCCTCAAAATTGCTGGGGACATTCGAACCACCTGCCGGGCATTCAATGAAAACAGAGCTAACCTGGAGAAACACATTCTCATCTCTCTGGCAGAAGAGGAAAATTTTGATAACTACTGGCAGTACCTTCATAATCCAGAATCATTTTTTAAGAATTACATTGAAAACCATGTTAAAAGATATTTTTCTGACACAGGAAGTGAACAAATAAAGACTTTTCTACAAATGAGTTTAGATGACATCAAGAATGCCATCCTCTCAGCTATACATGCATCTACAGCAAGAGCTAAAGATAAAAGCAGCACAGTGTCTGAGTGGTTAGATTTGTTCTGTGATGACCTGGGGAGTACCTTGATATTTCCACGAAAAGACTTGATAAGCATTGAACACCAGGAGATAAAAGATATCGAGTTTATTAAAGAGGCCATGAGTAAAGCTTTGGATGCAGAAATGAAGAAGGTAGAACAGAACTGTTTGTCTAAACTTGTAGAAGAAATGATTCCTGAAATACAGAAAATGCTCTCTGAACATCTCTGTGGCTGCTGGAAACAGTGCCCCTTCTGTAAAGCAATTTGTACAAATACAATCCCTACCCATGAAGGAGACCACAGTGTTCCCTTCCATCGTCCACAGGCTCTCGGTGGATGGGCGTGGTATCAAACAGACTATTTTGCCCTTAATTACTGTACTAGTTCAGTAGCAAGTGATCTTTTTTTCATTTTGAATGATAGCAGGAGAATCCCATATAAGACCTATCGAGAAGCAGGAGGGGAATATGCCACATGGAGCATCACCCCAGACACATCCATCCAGCCATACTGGAAATGGTTTGTCTGTCGCTTCAGATCAAAGCTAGAAGAAAAATATCACAAAAAATTTATCAATAAAGGTGAAATTCCTGATGCCTGGGAGAAAATCACAAAGCAGGATGTGCTTGATGACTTGAAAAAAAATTAATACTCAATGACCAGATAAGAGTTCCATTATCTAAACAAAGAAGGCACATTACCAGAACAAGCCTAAAATACCACCCACTCAGAATGAAACCTTCCTTGTATCAATTTTTTTTTTCAAATGAAACGTCTAAAACTAAATCAACCATAGCACGAGTTAAAGATTTCTTGAGTAAGAACCTTATTTTTCTTTGCCTCAATTCCTTCTTCTTTAAAAACAGATAACTGATATATGTATGAGTACATGATAAAATTGAATAAAGTCTATTTAATATACCAACTGCATATTTTACATTATTATTCTGAATGTTTTCATTTTTAAATATGCAATGTTATATAAAGCTTCAAGAAAGTCATTTTCATAGAGGGAAATTAAAATCATTGCAGATTGCTACAAAATCTATAGAATATATGAATATTTTTATCAATATACAGTTAGGGAAATTAAAATCATTTCATATTGCTACAAAATCTATAGAATATATGAATATTTTTATCAATATACAGTTATTAACTGGAAGTTACAAATTCTTTTCATTTCTTTTTTTTTTTTCACTCTCTCAAATTGTGAGGAAGAGTTATTAATGCTTCAATGCAAAAACACTCATAGGAAATTCAAGATTTCAATTCTCAAATATAATGCCACTTAGAGCTATTCTATTATAGGAATAAAAAAAAAAGAAACTTGGCCAGGATAGATTCTGCATCAATTCGGGAAACGGCATTAAACAAATATGAAAAATAGAAGTTAAATAACTTTTTGTAAATTAACCATTTTTCTCTTCTTCCTGGGCACTTTGGCACTTGCCTATGCATGTTTTTTAAAAAAGAAAAAATTCACCGGAGTTTAGGTATGCAAAGCCTAGATTTCTGTACAAGTCTGAGAAGGACCCATTTTTGGAGCAAGAATTACGACCAGGGAAAAGGGGCCATTTTAAGTAAGGCCAGGTCAGGGCTTCCCTCATAGCTCAGTCGGTAAAGAGTGTGCCTGCAATGCAGGAGACTCAGGTTCAATTCCAGGGTCGGGAGATCCCCTTGAGAAGGAAATAGCAACCCACTCCAGTATTCTTGCCTGGAGAATCCCACGGGTAGAGCCTAGCTAGCTACAGTACATGGGGTCAAAAGAGTTGGACACGTCTTAGTGTCCATAAGTGATAATTCAAAACCATAGTGATAATTCAATAAGAAATGTTTCTGTATATTAAAATGTAAGAAAATGCCTATCTCCAATCGAGCACCTTTGTGACTTTTCACACTATTTGAGCCGTAGAGTCATGATCAGAAATAAAAAAGAACAAGCTGAAGCCAACCAAGGACCTGAGAGGGGAGGGAATCTCCACTCTGCAAACCTATACCTTCTGAAACAATGACTTATGCTAGGTTCTCAAAGCTGATGATCTGAAGGAATCCTGATGCAAAGAAAAAAGTCACTCATGTCTGACATAGGGCCATTCATTGGCTTCCCTTTAAGAGTACACTCTCTACCCTTCCACAGCCTGTATAAAAACATACAGTACAAAGAAGAACAATCAAAGGACGTGGATCTTCAGAGCTGGGAGACAGGAGTGCTCACTCTGCTATCTTTGTGCCAAGTTCAAAAGAGAAAATTTAACCAGAAAAGTGAGAAAATACAGAAACAAAGGGAAACAGTTAAGTAAGACAAAATAATAATAGATCAGTCATACAACCAAGTCAAGGACTTCAGTTCCTCTCAAAGGCTATATCGAATATTCTCAGACATATCCTTGAGCTGTCTTGCAGATATTGAAAGCCCCATCAGATAGAAGTTAACGGCATGCTGACCACAAGCACACAGACCCCAGAACTATTGGCACTAAGGTTGATAATATTGACTCTCAATGATATACCTCACCACCAACTAATCAGAATGCCCAAAAGTTGATCAGGAACCCTACAACCCTCTCACTCACATGAGAAAGTGTCTTTAAAAACATTTCCTTCAAATCCACCAGGGAGTTCTGGTCTTTTCAGCATTAGTAGCCCATACTCCTTGCTTGGCCTTGCAATAAATGCTGCACTTCTCTTCACCACAGTTAGAGGTCAGCATATTTTTACTGTGCATGAACAAGCAGACCCAAGTTGGTCTCAGTATCACCAGTCTCCCTGGAGACTAAATTCCTATGCCTCAACACTGCTGGAGACACTGTTGGTCCACTGACACAAAGATAGCCTTAATGAATCAATATTGGTGGGAAAGCATTAACAAGGTTGCAAAGAGTGCTTACCCCACTTGTTCCACTTGTCCAAAGCACAACAGAAACAAGCCTGTTTGTACTGTTCCTTAACAATTTAAACTGGTCATTGGAATCTGGCCAATATATTTCATAGAATTTCATCTAATAAATATAAATATATTTTAATCATGATCTGATCTGTATGATTTCACACTGAACTGAAGCCTCCCCTTGCAAGAGGCCTGTTCTGTGACCAAAGTCCTCTGGAGAAGATAATCCATACCTATAAAACTCCTCTCAATCTCAATAATGATCAAGAAATTCATTTTACTGGCCAGATACTTCAACAGCTATGCTGGTTTTACAATACATCCACTGTGCTTACCACCCTCATGCCTCTGGTTTAGTCAAACATACTAACAGGATCCTTAAGATTTAATTTGCAAAACTTGTACAGGCTCTCCAAGCACATTGGCAAATATCATTGCCATTAGTTCTTCTATATCTTGGATCCACTTTTTTCGGAACTTACAAGCTCTCACCTTTTCAGATAGTGATAGGATGCCCAGTGCACTTGGGTCCTGCTTCTTTTGACTCAAAACTGATAAAAGGAGAGATATTATGATACTGCAAAGACCTAATTATTTCTATTAAAAGTAACCATATTTTGGTAGCTCAATCATTTCACAGTGCACTTTCAAGAGATGAAGACCTTAAGCATGACAGCTTGCAACCTGGAGATTTCAGCTACTGGAAAAGATACCTCCACAAGAGATCTCCTCAACTTATGTGGAAAGGCCTGTTTCAGGCACTGCTAACCAACACTTATGCCACCAAACTCCAAGGAATAGACAGACTCTGGATTCACATAACATACCTAAAGAAAGCACCAAATCCTGACCAGACTGCACATCATCTGGTGACATGAAAGTAAAAATTTCCCAGAACTGAAGCAGGAGACATTGGATGAGACAGTTTTCCCAAGATATCCAGATTCGGTTTGTTGGAAGTTGGTCACATAAAGTTTTGTGACATAAAGCTCTGAAGATGATATAAAGCTTCAGATGATCCCCAGTGTCCATGATCTTGATAACATATGGACTTAAGATAAAAAGTGCCTGAGCATTCTCCCTCCTGCCTCTCATTATTCAAATGTGACTCCAACAGGTTTCCAATCTGCACCTTCCCTCCAATGTGAGATAGTATGCTCATGCTACACGTGTAGGAGGAAAGGTCCTTCCTGGCACTGATGGACAAAAAGCCACTGAAATCAGAAAACCTAACTCTCGATCAGCAGTGCTTCCAGAGAAAAATCTTGATAATAAGGGGAAAATGTAAAAGATATAATAAGTAGAAACCTTAATTAAATAGAGTCAGCAGACCAGAGAGGAAGCTCACAAACACTCTGGGAGAATAGCAGAGTCCAACAGGAAGAAGAAATACTCCTCCTGTTCCTGTCAGGACTCAGACATGAAAAGCCATGGGTTCCTTTTTTCACTATGACCTTTGCAATGTCCTTCTTCCTTCTATACAAGCATTCTCCTTCCCTTGCTGTGTGGGTGGGGACTTGCATGTGCCTTGCCAAGATGGCAGCCCCCAGGTTGTAGTTCTCTGCCGATCATGAGTTAGGTTTTCTGATTTCTCCAGCAACCCATACTTGCTGGAGAAATGTCTTGCTGTCTATTTGTTTCAGCACCATTTAATAATCCATTTAAGTTATTATTAGGTGTTCATATACATTTTATACCTTATTGAATTTTCCTTCTGAGCAGAATAAATAAATTATATTTTATAGTGAAATCATTTTTAATGGTGAAAAGTATAAGGCAAAAAACACATCAGGGTTGAAAAGGGTAAGGGATTAAGAGATACAAATTACTATGTATAAAATAAATAAGCAAAACGGATATGCCTTACAGCAGAGGGGGAAATGGCTATTATTTTACAATAAATTTAAATAACCTATAAAGATACTGAATCACTATGTTGCACACCTAAAACTAATATGATATTGTAAATCAGCTATACTTTAAAAAAACATATCAGGGAAAGGTAGTAGAAAAGGGAATAGCAAACATGGGATGTCAGCTTCACATAAAGTGATTAGAAAGGCCTTCCCATGGCTTCCCCGGTGGCTTAGTGACAGATGAAGAATGCCAGAGCCCAGCGGCCACAATTACTGAAGCGCAAGCGCCCTAGAGCCAGTGCTCTGCAACAAGAGAAGCCACATCGATGAGAGGCCTGTGCACTGCAACTAGAGAGTAGCCCCTGTTCGCTGCAGCTAGAGAAAAAGCCCACACAGCAATAAAGACCCAGCAACAAAGCACAGCCAAAAACAAACAAAACTATTTAAAAAACAATAAAAGGCCTTTCTAAGAAAGTTATTTTGAATTAAAGGCCTAAAGGAATTGAAAGAGGGAGTAATTTAGTTATCTGAGGAACGAGCATTCTGGACAAAGCTAACGGCACGTTTAAAATTCCTTAGAAGGGAATGCAGCAGATGTGTTTGAGATGTTAGTACAGGAAGCTTTGACTTTTCAGGTAAGCCTGGTTTCATTTTGCTGTCTGACCTCATATTCCACAGGACACAAGAAAAGGATTTGAAGGGCATAAGATATAGTTAAATGAAGGCTGTTTAAACTGTATGAGAATTAACATGCAGAGGTATGTGCTGTATTGTATGTCATGGGTTTCTTGTAGCAAGCATAAATAAAGATAAAGGGTGTAAGGATGTTGTCAGGAAGCATTTAATAGGAGGCTTCCTGTGTGCTGTTTTGGATCTGTCAGGAATTCTCTGTTCCTTATTAATTCCATTCAGGAATTAAGAGGAGAGGCAAGCCTCTCCAGGAGGCTGAAGAGTCCAGGCATTTCCTCCATTAGTTTTTCTATACAGTGGTAAGTACCCTCTTCCTTCTTGTGAACCATACGGTAAAAGTGATTGCTTACAACTCTCTCTCTCTCTTTAATATGGATTGCCTATGTTTTGTAAGTCTGGAATTTTAATCTTTATCTTTGCTGAGAATAACTACCTTGTAAGACAGCATATATGCCCACACCATGTTGATTAAAACACCTTTGCTCCATCAGAGCTCTGGTCCCCCTGTCTGTCTTTCTCTTTCTTCCTCTCTCTCTCTCTCTCAGGCTATTTCTTTGGAGTGCAGAGGCTCTCTGAGTTCACTTTCCTGCCCGGGCTTCTAAGACCCTCTCAAGAAGGTGCTCTGTGCCTTCACCCCATCGAGAGGGCGCCTGAGGCCTCCATGAACAGAGCAAGCCCCATGCCAGGGGCTTTATTGGCTTTCTGTGTAAACCAAGGAATATCAGCCTCTCTCTCTCCTTTACTTTCTTATTGTCGACTCCGGACCACCAGGTTCCGGTCCATTAAAGGACCTCAACAGGATATACTGTGTACATTATTTGCCTATGGTTTCATTAACAAAGTACCACAGACTGGTTGGCTTAAAATAACAACTTCATTGCCTCAAGTTCCTGGAGGCTAGAAGTTTAAAATCAAGGTGTTAGCAGAGCCACCCTTCATCTGAAACATGTACGGAAGAATCTTCATTTGCCTCTTCAATTTTTTTGGTAATCTGCTGACAAATTTTGGCATTCCTGAACTTGCAGTTACAGCAACTCAATCTCTACCTCCATCATCACGTGGTATTCCCCCTGTGGATCTCTTTCTCCTCTTCTTACAAGGATACCGGTTATATTCAATTAAGGGCCACCCTGCCCAAATATGACCACATCTCACCTAATTACATCTGGAATCACCCTATTTCCAAATTAGGTCACATTCTGAGCAACAGGGAGTGAAAATTTATTAACATATCTTTTAGGGGACACAATTCAACCCATTAAACTGGGCTTAACCATTAAGGCTCAAGGCAAATAGTGACAGCAAAGTTGTGAGTTTGGGGATACACTGAGAAGTAAAGGGATCTTGCCAAGATAACCAGAGTTTTGGGGCTCCTTCTCCACCTACACAGGTAAAAGCATTGAAGGCAGGAGGACAGAAACTTTTTCTTGACATATTTGGTAAGCCTGATCACTCCCAGATCACCTGACCACTTCTAGACTTCATGATCTAGTTTGCAGGGACACTGTTTCTGGTAAATATTTATCATATTTATCATTTCAATAATGTATACTTCCCAAGGTAGCTAGAAATGATATTTATAACAATTTACAGTGGCTATTTCTCAACACCATTCAAAGACATGACTTCCTCTTTTTTCAAACATGTCTCTGAATCATGCTGTTGAATAGGTTGCTTCTTGGATATGTTCCTGTATGTGTTGATTCCATGCATAGGATACAGATTCAACTGTTTTCTACTTCAGACCATGGCTCAGCTTACATTAGTCTGTTCCTGAGCTGGTTTCCTCTTCTTGTTTTTTTTTCTCCAAGTCTGTGTATATATATTTCTTAAATAATCAGTATAAACATAAAGCAGTCATTTGAAATAAACTTTTTAGCATTCAGCCATGAATCTTTGCTTTCCTATGTGACTTTTAATTCCTGTTTAAATTTCTCATATTTTACTGAGAATGATGAAATGTCATCAAAGAGAACTTCTTGAAGAGAGAGGATAATCTTGTTTAATGAAGGAAAGATCCACTGAACTCAGGAATTTCCAGTCATCCATCTCTGTTATGAATAGTCATTTAGAGTTGGATGTTCCCCTGAGATCAACAATTAAAAACTTTCAAATGTGAATTTTAAAAAAGTTAGGCTTTTAGTAACCAAATGAATTGATGTAGTTTAGATAAATGGGAGAAATATCAACAACCTCAGATATACAATGATATCACCCTAATGGCAGAAACTGAAGAGGAACTGAAGAGCCTCTTGATGAAGGTGAAAAAGGAGAGTGAAAAAGCTGGCTTAAAATTCAACATTCAAAAAACTAGGATAATGGCATTCAGTCCCATCACTTCATGGCAAATAGATGGGGAAAAAATGGAAACAGTGACAAATTTTATTTTCTTGGGCTCCAAAATCACTGCAGATGGTGACTGCAGCCATGAAATTAAAAGATGCTTGTTCCTTGGAAGAAAAGCTATGGCAAACCTAGACAGCATATACAAAAGCAGTGGCATACTTGCCAACAAATATCCATCTAGTCAAAGCTATGGTTTTTCCAGTAGTCATGTATGGATATGAGAGTTGGACCATAAAGAAGGCTGAGCACCAATGAACTAATGTTTTCAAATTGTGGTGTGGGAGAAGACTCTTCAGAGTCTCTTGGACTGCAAGGAGATCAAACCAGTCAATCCTAAAGGAAATCAATTCTGAATATTCACTGGAAGGACTGATGTTGAAACTGAAGCTCCAATATTTTGGTAACCTGATGCAAAGAACCGACTCATTGGAAAAGACCCTGATGCTGGAAAAGACTGAGGGTAGGAGGAGAATGGAGTGATAGAGGATAAGATGATTAGATAGCATCACTGACTCAGTGGACATGAGTTTGAGCAAGCTCTGGGAGGTGATGAAGGACAGGGAAGCCTGGCATGCTGTAGCCCATGGGGTTGCAGAGTCAGACATGACTTAGCGACTGAACAACAACAAGATAAACTCCAGAAATTATGGTAGATTAGTAGATAGCCCCCAATTAAGTAGATACACTCAGGCCAGTAGTAGATATACGAAGCCCATATATTGATTTAAAGAGAAACAAGCCAAAGTTTTTCATTTTGTTATGTTGCTTTTAATTTTTGGCTGTGCTGTGTCTTAATTACTATGTAAGGGCTTTCTCTAGCTTTCTCTAATTGTGGCGAGTGGGAGCTACTCTTCCTTTTGGTGCCTGGGCTTCTCATTGCAGGGGTTTTTCTTGTTACAGAGCATAACCTCTAGGCACATGATCTTTAGTAGCTGCAGCTCAGTTGTCGCTTGTGAGAATAGTTGTCCTCAGACATGTGGCATCTTTCCAGACCGGGGAGAATCCATGTCCCCTGCACCAGCATGCAAATTCTTAACCACTGGACCACCAGGGAAGTCCTGAAACTTAAAAGTTTAAAATTCACTTAAAGTGAGAAGATTCCATGGAAGAAAAAAGCAGAAATAAATGCAAAACAGGAAACCAATATATTTAGAGCTCCTTATTATAGAGACCTGGAGGAGGGCATGGCAACCCACTCCAGTATTCCTACATGGAGAATCCCCATGGACAGAGGAGCCTGGCAAGCTACCATCCACAAGGCCACAAAGAATTGGACACAACTGAATGACTAAGAACACGCACACATTATAGAGATCACCATGGCCCAAGACTGTAAAGGCCAGGGAAGAAATTTTGGTTGCCACAGGAATGTGTCTCTTTAATACAATTTAGCACGATGCTAAGAATAAACTTGACTAGCATCAGAAACTGAACTTGGAGGAAATACTACAAGAGGTCTAGTCTAAAGCAGACAATTTGCAGATTTAGAGTATATGTTCTAAATAGATGGCCTGGATTGCTCTGAGGATTTTAGCATTTGCCCCATCATCTTTCACTCTTTAAACTGCCCCATTTTAAAAGCAAAGTATGTGGTCACCATAGTTTTATGGGGCTGAAAATCAAGAATGTAGTGGAGCTGTCCTGTGTCTACTTAGTTAAATTGAAACTACATTCTCTAGAACTTCCTTCCTTGTGTTATTAATAGTTCAGTTCCATTCAGTTCAGTTCAGTCACTCAGTCGTGTCTGACTCTCTGAGACCCCATGGACTGCTACACACCAGGCCTCCCTGTCCATCACTAACTCCTGGAGCTTACTCAAACTCATGTTCATTGAGTTGGTGATGCCATGCAACCATCTCATCCTCTGTCATCCCCTTCTCCTCTTGCCTTCAATCTTTTCCAGCATCCAGGTCTTTTCAAATGAGTCAGTTCTTCGCATCAGGTGGTCAAAGATTGGAGTTTCAGCTTCAGCATCAGTCCTTCCAGTGAATATTCAGGACTGATTTTCTTTAGAATGGACTGCTTGGATTTCCTTGCAGTCCAAGGGACTCTCAAGAGTCTTCTCCAATACCACAGTGCAAAAGCATGTATTCTTTGGTAATCAGCTTTCTTTATAGTCCAACTCTCACATCCATACACAACTACTGGAAAAATCATAGCTTTGACTAGACGGACCTTTATTGGCATAGTAATGTCTCTGCTTTTTAGTAAACTGTCTAGGTTGGTCATAACTTTTCTTCCAATGAACAAGCACCTTTTAATTTCATGGCTGCAGTCACCATCTTCATTAATAGTTCAAGGTTAGTGTAAACCACAGAGATATTTTGTGTGAGATTTAGAAGGCAGAGCTGAAGTAGTAGGTATATTCTTTGTATTCTTCCATGTAGGAGGTTGATTAGGGACACTATCTCAACTCACAGATGTTGTCACTGACTCACCTTGTAGATGTGGGGCAGTGGTTCAGTTGACAACTCCATCAGTTCCCATTCAGATCCCTTGCTTCATCTTCACTGACTCATGAGCCAGGTAGAAGTTTAATATTGTGACCAAGGGCACCAGCTTCTTTGGTAGATTCCCTGAATTATCGAAGTCATGTAATTGGATGATTGGAGGCTGTAAGAGACCAAAACAGTCTATAGCTCATCCTCATGGATTCCAGTTTATCATTATCCTCCCCCATGTCATATTTATCTTTCCTCCCCAAGTGCCTGTCCCCATGACTTAGGCCCATCACTAATCACAGAGGCAATAGTCATACTGCTTCATGAAATCAAACCCCTATAATAAATCCCATATTCCAAATTATTCAAAGTAACACTTTTCTTTTACATAGAATTCTGATACAGTGCTTGATAGACAAAACAATAATTTACATGTAAATTGACCAGCGAAACCAAGGGGTCATTTAGAGAGAGACAATGAAGTAGATGAAGAAGGTTGTACAACAATGCCAAAATGAATTACAGTGTGCATGTCTGTATAAGGTTTGATGAGCCTGCAAAGCCAACAGGTTTGCAAAGGAGGGAAACTGGAAAGTGCTCTGTCATGAATGTCAAGAAGCAAGAACACTGTCATAGGCTCTGTTAAAAACAAGACAGTAGGCCCCAAATTGAGTCATTCATGCTAATCCTACACAGCAAACTGAGACAATTATAGTTTTGACTTTCCCAAAAGTTAGTCTAATACCAGTCAATCAGGAGTTGCCTGATCAGCATGGGTTAGGCCTGATAAATTTTACCCATTCCCAAGAAGGAAACTACCCTTTTAACAATCGATTTGCTTTTTTGCCTGGTTCAGTTTTCTCGTTCCTTTTCCCCTCTGTCTATGAAATTACTTCACTGTATAGCTCTTCAGAGACCCTTCTGTCTACTAGATTGGACTCTGACTGGTACATGATTCATTGAATAAAGCCAAAGAGATCTTTAAAATTTACTGAGTTGAATTTTGTTTTTAACACTCCTAAGGCTAGTGTAAAGTGAAAGTGTTAGTTGCTCAGTTGTGTCTGACTTTTGTAACCCCATTGACTAGCTTGCCAGGCTCCTCTGTCCAGTGAGATTTCCCAGGCAAGAATATGGGAGTGGGTTGCTATTTCCTTCTCCAGGGGATCTTCCCAACCCAGGGATCGAACCCTGATCTCCTATACTGCAGGCGGATTCTACTGGATGCAGGGATCAAACACAGAATGGAGTGGGTTTGACAAATGTGACTAGAAAGATATGGTATATCATTTATAAAAATAATTGTTACACAATTACACATACTTTAAATAAAATAAAAATCCAAGTGTACAAAAATGCCATAGGAGTAACAAATATTTTGAGTAACTTAATACTATTTCAGTCAGCAAAAACAAGACCGGGAGCTGACTGTGGCTCAGATCATGAGCTCCTTATTGCCAAATTCAGACTTAAATTGAAGAAAGTAGGGAAAACCACTAGACCATTCAGGTATGACCTAAATCAAATCCCTTATAATTATACAGTGGAAGTGAGAAATAGATTTAAGGGACTAGATCTGATAGAGTGCCTGATTAAATACGGACAGAGGTTCGTGACATTGTACAGGAGATAGGGATCAAGACCATCCCCATGGAAAAGAAATGCAAAAAAGCAAAATGGCTGTCTGGGGAGGCCTTACAAATAGCTGTGAAAAGAAGAGAAGAGAAAAGCAAAGGAGAAAAGGAAAGATATAAGCATCTGAATGCAGAGTTCCAAAGAATAGCAAGAAGAGATAAGAAAGCCTTCCTCAGCAATCGATGCAAAGAAATAGAGGAAAACAAGAGAATGAGAAAGACTACAGATCACTTCAAGAAAATTAGAGACCCCAAAGGAAGATTTCATGCAAAGATGGGCTCGATAAAGGACAGAAATGGTATGGACCTAACGGAAGCAGAAAATTTTAAGAAGACGTAGCAAGAATACACAGAAGAACTGTACAAAAAAGATCTTCATGACTAAGATAATTATGATGGTGTGATCACTCACCTAGAGCCAGACATCCTGGAATGTGAAGTCAAGTGGGCCTTAGAAAGCATCACTACAAACAAAGCTAGTGGAGGTGATGGCATTCCAGTTGAGCTATTTCAAAACCTGAAAGATGATGCTGTGAAAGTGCTACACTTAATATGCTAGCAAATTTGGAAACCTCAGCAGTGGCCACAGGACTGGAAAAGGTCAGTTTTCATTCCAATCCCAAAGAAAGGCAATGCAAAAATGCTCTAACTACCGCACAGTTGCACTCATCGTCACACGAAGTAATACTCAAAATTCTCCAAGCCAGGCTTCAGCAATACATGAACTGTTAACTTCCAGATGTTCAAGCTGGCTTAAGAAAGGCAGAGGAACCAAAGATCAAATTGCCAGTATCTGCTGGGTCATGGAAAAAGCAAGAGAGTTCCAGAGAAACATCTATTTCTGCTTTATTGACTATGCCAAAGCCTTTGACTGTGTGGATCACAATAAACTATGGAAAATTCTTCAAGAGATGGAAATACCAGACCATCTGACTCGTCTCTTGAGAAACCTGTATGCAGGTCAGGAAGCAACAGTTAGAACTGGACATGGAACAACAGACTGGTTCCAAATAGGAAAAGGAGTACCTCAAGGCTGTATATTGTCACTCTGCTTATTTAACTTATATGCAGAGTACATCATGTGAAACACTGGGCTGGATGAAGCACAAGTTTGAATCAAGATTGCCAGGAGAAATATCAATAACGTCAGATATGCAGACAACACCACCCTTATGGCAGAAAGTGAAGAGGAAATAAAAGGCCTCTTGATGAACGTGAAGGAGGAGAGTGAAAAAGTTGGCTTGAAGCTCAACATTCAAAAAACTTTCCCATCACTTCATGGGAAATAGATGGGGAAATAGTGGAAATGGTGTCAGACTTTATTTTTTTGGGCTCCAAAATCACTGCAAGTGGTGATTGCAGCCATGAAATTAAAAGACACTTACTCCTTGGAAGGAAAGTTATGACCAATCTAGACAGCATATTTAAAAGCAGAGACGTTACTTTGCCAACAAAGGTCCATCTAGTCAAGGCTATGGTTTTTCCAGTGGTCATGTATGGATGTGAGAGTTGGACTGTGAAGAAAGCTGAGCACCAAAGAATTGATGCTTTTGAACTGTGGTGTTGGAGAAGTCCCTTGGACTGCAAGGAGATCCAACCAGTCCATTCTAAAGGAGATCAGTCCTGGGCGTTCACTGCAAGGACTGATGTTGAAGCTGAAACTCCAGTACTTTGGCCACCTCATGCAAAGATTTGACTCACTGGAAAAAATCCTAATGCGGGAAGGACTGGGGGCAGGATGAGATGGCTGAATGGCATCACCGACTCGATGGACATGGGTTTGGGTGAACTCTGGAAGTTGGTGATGGACAGGGAGGCCTGGCGTGCTGTGATTCATGGGGTTGCAGAATTGGACACGACTGAGCAACCGAACTGAACTGAATTATGGAAAAGCACTGGTCATAAATTTGTAAACAAAATAAAAATGTGAAAATCGTTTAAAAGTCCATTATTTTGAAGATGCTAAGCAGAAAAACACTTCCCAATCTTCAATAAGATTTAATAAGAAATTAAGAGAAATGAGACAACTCCTTGTACATCTACATAGAAAAATATGAACACACATTAAATAGACAATGCAAGGTACAAATAACTTTCTATAATATGATCCAATTTGGTAAAATAAAGAAACTATTACTATTACATATGTTCAACAATCATTGAGGTACATTCTGTGTTCTGGCTACTATTATAAAAGTTAGAGACTCAAGTGTTAAAACAAAGAAAGAGATAAAGTCCTTATTTTTATAAACTTTCTAGTGGAAAGGGACAATAAATAAACATGGATATAAATAGGATGTTCAGTTTGGTTCAGCTGCCCAGTCATGTTAGACTGTTTGTGACCCCATGGACTGCAGCATGCCAGGCTTCCCAATCCATCCATCACCAACTCCCAGAACTTGCTCAATATCATCAATTATAAAACCTACCCAAATGTCTAGAAAGGCATAGTAAGTTCTCCCCTTGGCTTGGTGGTGGAAGATTCCTTGAATTCCATCTTCTGTTTCACACAGTGTGAAAGTGAAAGTTGCTCAGTCATGTCCGACTCTTTGCAACCCCATGGACTGTAGCCTGTCAGGCTCCTTTGTCCATGGAATTCTCCAGGTAGGAATACTGGAGTAGGTAGCCATTCCCTTCTCCAGGGATGTTCCTGACCCAGGGATCGAATCCAGGACTCCTGCACAGCAAGTGGATTCTTTACTGTCTGAGACACCTTCAGTTTTGCATAATCAGTTTCAGTATCTCCGTCTGAGACTGAGATGGAGTTTATACTGGAGATCCTTTAAGCAGAACTTGAATGGGAAGAAGAGATGGAAAGAATTAATATTTTGAGCCCCTACCTCAGGCTAAGCCCTGGAATTCTCATTTCATCAACACAATGAAAAGTAGCAAGAAGAAATGTTACTGAACGTTTATTAACTTGAGTCCACTAGCACATGTAAAGTCAATCTACTGACATCAAGTTTTGGTGAAGGAAAGTGCAAGTGAACGTCATTCAGTCCTATCCTACTCTTTGCGAATATACCCATGGACTATACAGTCCATAGAATTCTCTAGGCCAGAATACTAGAGTGGGTAGCCGTTCATTTCTCCTGGGGATCTTCCTGACCCAGGAATCGAACCGGGGTCTCCTACATTGCAGGCAGATTCTTCACCAGCTGAGCTACAGAACATGCTGCATTTATTACAGGGCCATACAAGGAGTCATATGGGCTCAAAAGGTCCATATTTCCCACTATATTTCAGAAAGGCTTTTTTTTTTTTTTTTTTAAGGCAAAGTGAGAGAAAGAATCACAGGTATGTGATCACCTTGTGTATAATTCTCTGATTGGTTGATGGTGAAATAATAAGTTGGTGTCATAGTGGTTAATACCATCAATCCTCAGACTCCAATCAGTTTGGGGGCCATGTTCTCATAGTTCATGAGGTTAACTTCTTACATCTGGTCCTGGTCGAGGTTTTCTAGTATTTGCAAAACAACTGGGGAAGTTGTATCAGACACCATTATCTATGTACTTCAGAAAGGAACTAAAGATCCTGTGACTTTGCCATATAGCTGATCCATTGTTTAAATTGTTACCAGTTCTCCTGCCCCCGCTGCTATTTTTTGTTACTACAAATTCACAGTCTTTAAATCAAGCCTTGAGCCAGCCTTTTGTGACTCAAGGGAGACCTGGGAGATTAAAGCTTTTCTATAAAGAGGCAGATGGAGCACATGGGAGGGTGGGCAGTTTGGTTTTGGGAAAGCCCTACAGGGTCCAACTTAGTTACTGAAAAATGGAGAAAGATTAAATGAGTGACCAAAGTTTGCATAATTAGAAAGTAACAACAATGGAGTTTGGGTCCAGTTTCCATGTAAATACATACGTTTAAGGACACTAGTATTGATAGCCATTCCTAAACTTGACAAATCAGCCCCAATTTTTATATCCCTGTCATCTGCAAGGATAATGCCACCAAAATATTTGCTTACAAATTCATGTTTTCTAAAGGGAGTAGACTGGAAGTAGGATCAGACAGCAGAAGCAGGAAAATCTCAGAGTTCACAGGAGAAGAGGACGTTCTTCCTTTCTACCTCTACCTAGGGCTAGCAAAGCCCTACTGGTTGCAGCTGGGCACTGCCCTGAGAGGTAGGGGGAGAAGTCCACTGAAGGCAGGATCCGATGCCTCTGTGTCTTTCCCTGTGTAATATAGTTATAATAAGAAATATAAAGTTGATCTTTGTCCCAATTCATAAAACAGGGTTCTTGAAATGCTTATAAATTCCTAGTAGTAAGAATGGTAGAAGCACTTTGGTTCTAATGAGGCAAGTCTGGGTGGGCCCCTGGATGGGAAATGGTCACCAGAAAGACAAAACCATGATTAGAAGTTTCATATTTTCAGGTCTCTACTTCCCATTCTCCAGAGAGGGGCTGAAAATTAACTTAATAATAGATAAATCCTATGTGAGAAAGAGCATGGGGTTTGGAGAGCTTTCAGTTTGGTGAACATATCCACACATATCAAGAGAGGGATGGATCCCTACTCCACAGGGACAGAAGCCACCCAGATTCAACCTATGTGTCTCTTCACCTGTCTGTTCATCTGTTTCCTTTATCACATTCTTTACTCAACTAGTAAACATACGTCTTCCCTGAGTTTTAGAAGTTGCTCTAGCAAGCACATCAAACCTGAAGAAGCAGCTTTCAGAACTTCTGATTTATAGCCAAGTCATACAGAAGCTGAGGGTAATCTGGGGATCTACTGCCTGAAATTGACATGTGAAGCCAGTGGCAGTCTCCTGGGACTGGGCCCTTAAACTGTGGGACCTGACAGTATATTCAGAAAGATACACAGTGTCAGAATCAAGTTAAATTTTAGGATACCCCAATAGTGCTGCAGAATTGCTTATTGAGGGGAAAGCCCCACACACATCTGACATTGAACCAAGGGCATACTGTTTTATTTTTTTCTAAAACATCTAGGTTGTCTGATTTTTTCTTCCTCTTCTTCCTCTCTTTTGATGGGATACAGTGCAGGTGACCCAACATGTGCCACTTGGATGTGTAGATTATTTCAACCTGAAGGTTAGGAAGTTCAAAACTCAGAAAGAAACTTTAAACTTCTACCTAACTCCCTAAGAGAACAGATTATAGAGCCTGTTCCAGGAGGGAGATACCACTAAAGACAACTATACAACACTATATATAACTATAGTATACTGTGAACCAGGTGTGCTAAACAGGGAGGAACTTAGCAAGGCCAGTTTGATCGAAGTCCTCTCTGTGTCCTATTTTCTCTAGATTGACCAGCGAACATTTGTTTAACAAACATTAAATCTCTATGTTTTCCTGTGAATTACTTAACTTCCCTTTGACGTCCCAGACTCCTACCTCTTTCTCCTTAGTCCAGTACGATTTATAAATGTATCTCACCTTGCCTTACTATCTTTCAAACTTCTCATGCCTATGTTAATTCTCCAGACATATATATTAAACTTGATTTTCTACTGTGAATGTCTTATGTCATTTTAGTTATTTGACTAGCCAAAAGAAATAAAAGGGGAAAAAGAAAAATACAACCACCCCTTTTTTGTTGACAAGCATCACCCACCTGATTTCAGAAGAGACCAACAGAGACCTTTAATGGACATATTCTCTTAGTCAAAGAAGATCCGATTAGAAGGAAAGAATCAGGGGGAAATGTCAGACAAGAGAGACCCAGTGATCTCAGCTGCCCTTTTCTCTGTAATCAATGGGTTAGAGATGGATTGGTTCATGCCAGGATTTTTAGCTGACGCTAAAAGAAGGGCTGAAATTAGGGTGAAGCAAGTGAGGCACCCGGACTACAAAATTTAAATCTCTCTCACTCTCAAGTTCCCTTGTACCCTAAACTCTTCTCTTGCCTCACCTTAGTTCCAGCCCTGGAAGCTCGGCTCTCTCTAGTATCACTGTGGAGGACTGGGTGATTTCCTTTTTCCTCAGTTTATTCAGAATAAGGCTATAATTTTTCAAAGAGAAGTTAAAAACTGGCAATAAAAAAAGAAACAAAAAAGCCTGGATAAAACATCTTTCAAAAACATTCACTAGTCTTTCAACCGAAGTTCATGTTAAAAACAAACATTTCCTGAAATTGACAGAAAACTGGAAACGAAAGCAAAAGTCTGTTTCCTGTTTTGGGCATTGACATCGAGTAATGGGAGGTAAATGTGTGGTGAAATAAACTCGGTTTCAAATCTGACTTTATTCTAAGGAATTGCTTTTACTCCTTCATTAATTTATATACTTACTGAAATCTTACCATATACAGAAAATCTACTCACTCTGCGAGAGAATCTGAGGTGCATCAGACAGACTCTATGATCTCTAGACCCAAAGCATAGCAATAGAGAAGACAGGGCACTGACGCAAAGCCCAGCCAAGAACACAAAAACACGCACGTACACAGAAACACTCAGACGTGCAGGCTGAGCAGTGGAGGGAACTCTGCCGCTAAAGACGCTTCCCTTGACATTTCTTGTTCTGACATTTGATCATCAAACAAATTGTGTGCTGTGGAAAAGAATTCATACATGAACGTCTACTTCAGGCCAAGCACTGGGTGAGATTAACCTACCTCATTTTATCCTCATTAATATTCTGCGAGTGGATGGTGCTACTGACACAAGTTCATTCCACTCCTCGACTGCTCGTCATTACTTAGGTCACCCTCTCCACACTCATAAGCAAATATAGCTAGGAACTGCTCGATCCTGGACTCCAACTAATGGCTGACATTTAAACTCTGGCCTACTAGAAAACACTTTCATTCCCCTTCTAAAAGTAGGAAAAAGGAAGTGTGATTGGAAGGGTACCATTCCAGCCCTTCTTATACCTTCTTTGTGTTTCATGTCACTCACTGAAATACCTGTTAATATTCTCACGAATTACTGAAGAAACAGGCTCAAACAGACCAACCATTTTCTTATTCAATCATGATATTTTGTTCCTATAGTTCATGCACTACGTTTGGGATACAAAGATGAATAAGACAGATCCCCCACAACCGGGAGGAACAAAGGGAGGTGGGGTGTTTGCGGCTGGGGGATGGGAGAGATGAGGCCCACAAGCGGCAGCTGCAGGGCACGCGCTGTGACGGGAGCGCCGGCAGGTGGAGTCAGGGCTCTGAGAGCAGCACAGGCAGCTCGGTCCAGGCGCGTGGAGGGGAGACGGACAGGGCACTGGGTGGAAAGGGGAAATCTGAGACGACGTGGGTAGCATTTCCAGAGGTCCTGGGAAAATGAGTATGAAGTTCTCCTCCAAGAAGACGTGTGCAGACACACACAGCTTGAAACAGAGGAACAGTGGAGCGGGCGGTACTGTTTACAAGCAAAATTATAATGAACTAAATCATGGGGTAAAATAATAATCTACGAAACAAAATGCTTTACATGAGATGTGTAAGGGAAAACAGACTTTTAACATTACTCAATAGCGCTGCATCCCTTGTAGCTCAGTCAAAGAATCCATCTGCAATGAAGGAGACCTGGGTTCAATTCCTTGGTTGGGAAGATCCCCTGGAGAAGGAAATAGCAACCCACTCCAGTATTCTTGCCTGGAGAATCCCATGAACAGAGGAGCCTGGCAGGCTACAGTCCATGGGGTTGCAAAAGTCGGATAAAACTTAGCAACTAAACTACTACAAAAGCTCTAATATAAAATTCAGTTCAGTTCAATTCAGTCGCTCAGTCGTTAGAGAACAGTAAAATTCTCTTTCTCACTATAAACACACTGTATGCTTTTAAGAATTTAGCTCATGTTAGTGTTGAAGCATCCACATCAGCTAATACAATTTTGAAACTTTGGTAATTTTCAAATCAATCACACAGCTAGAATAGTAAAGCAGTTAAAGCAAGTTCCCTGAGGAAGACATTCTAATGTGCCCTTGTCTCTTTTCTGAAATTCTTTCGCTATCTAAAAAAAAAAAAAAAAAACCCAAAGTGAAACCAGTTTTTCACTTCCTGCTTGCCGTTTTACCACAGAAGGAGCTGAGGTCTAGGCTGTAGATTTCAGTAAGCAAACTGCCAGACTCGGGGAGGGAACCTGCTCTGCTTTCTGGCTCATCTCTCTGGAGCAAACTGAAGACAGAAGCTTGGCCTCAAGGAGGCAGGTAAGGAAAAGGAGAGAATTGGGTAGACAGAGAGATACAACAACATACTCAGAGACTAAAATAAAAACAGAAATTGATGGAAATGGGAATAGGGACAGTCAGAGATCAAGGCAGATTAAGGCACGATGAGAACACAAATATGAATCTAACATTCTCATTGTTCCAATAAACAGCTCCAAATCTGAGGGAAAGGGAGTACTTTATCAAAAGAAACAATTTGGTAACTTCTATTGTCAAATAAAAATAAATCTACACTGACATAAAAAGAGACTTCATTTGAATGGATTATTGCAATAAAGGGAAAGAGACTGTTGTAATTGAGAAAACAATTCAAACAGAACTGCAAGCATCTCAAAGGAAAGGTAGAAAGCAATTTTCTTTTGTAGGGAAGGGTCAACAGGCTAGAATGAACACAGAATAGAGGGTGTGTATAAAAGGAAATATTTTTATTCTTAGGAGGGATCATTAAGGAGGGGTTGTATGCTGGATCAAAACAAGGATGTGTCAACTTTAAGGGGGCTAAAAAGGAGAGAAGTTTGATTAATGTTTTATTTCAAACACTGCAGTTGATCAGAGGGACAAACAGCTTAGTGAAAGTTTCATGAGGCAAAGAATGGAATTTAAAGGGTCTTTGTCTGATTTCATATTTAAAACAAGTAACCAAGAAAGATCTACTGTATAACAATAAAGAGAGAAAGAAAAGCAGTTAATTTTTAAAAATTGGGTCTGTGTCTGCCCTCCTTATAAGTAAGAGGGGAACACACAAATGAGTCCTACCAAAGTCGTATGCAAAACGGGGGCTCTTTGCAGTAAGTTAATTCTCAGAACACTAAAGATTGCATGGAGTTCTTTTAACCATCACTGCTTCCCAAGAGCAAAGGACTCATGAAAAGTTTACTTTACTATGACTCATGTAAGTAAGAGGTGCTATAGTAAATACAGAGAAGAAGGGAACTAACTGGACCTGGAAGAATAAAGGAAGGCTTCACAAATAAGGAGAACTGGGTTAGCAGTATAGTGTCCTGGGAAATGCTCATCTAATACAATATTTTGCTGATCTAATATTTGAATTGATATAAAACAGATTAACAGGACAAAGATAAGTTTAATTACATACTTACAGAATCCCCACCAAGACTCAAAGATGGTCTGGCAATTGAGACATATATACCATCTCAAGCTAAGGAGGAGGCAATAGGGGTCTGGGGCTTCAAAGAGGAGGGGGACAGTTAAGCAGATGGGAAGAGCAAATGATTGGTGAGCAAATGATTGGTAAGCATATGTTTGAGATGCTGTGCAAATATGTCTTTCTGATAAAAAAGCTGTCTCTGGTAAGAGCTCTTTCTGGTACAGTGTTAGTCGCTCAGTCACTCCACTCTTTGCTACCCCACGGACTGTAGCCCACCAGGCTCCTCTGTCCATGGACTTCTCCAGGCAAGAATACTGGAGTGGGTTGCCATTTCCTTCTCCAAGACTTTCTGGTACAGGCCCTCTATATAATTCTTTTAGGCAGTTCAAGGAGAGGTAAAAAAGCTTTTCCTGAGTCTTAATTGCCTTCTGCTCAGAACAATCCACATGTCAAAGTGGCAGATTTGGAGGTGGCATGTTCTGCTCCACCTCAACATACAGGGTTAACAAAACTATGAGATTGAAGAAAGATGACCAAGTACAGCTTTTAAGGGAAGAAAGTGAACTAGAAGTTCAGAAAAGGAAAAAGAGTGGTGCCGGGGTCCAGCCCCGGGGGGTCCAGGGAATTCGAAGCGGGGACGGCGTCGGCGAGGAAAACTTATTTATTTATTAATATAAGATTAGATTAGAAAGAGATAGTATAGTAGGAAAATTAAGTGGAGAAAAGAGGCTGAATAACTTGGTTTACGAGCTGAACTAATCATCTACGTGAGGCCACCGGCGTCCGTTTGAATTTTGGAAAGTGCCCCACCTTGGGCTCTCTCTCTCACA
>SJYT01080182.1:1591-12706 GCA_006410635.1 Cephalophus harveyi | reverse complement strand
AGCTAGAGAGTTATCAGAGGGGGTTTAACTGAAACATCCCTTTCAAATGCAGAAGACTAAAGCCTTGAATTGACTTTTCCAGAGAATATCAGAAGAGTGGAAAAGCAGAGTACAAAGGCCGGCAGATTCTTATATTTTTTGAGGGGTAGATGCTCGGGAAATTCCAGGGGGAACCCCTGAAACCTGAACACGCCTTGCGTTTGCCAGGCTTCCTACCGCATGACCTTGTCACGGGCGGGATTCCTCACACTGGCTCCCGGCAGAGTGGTTATAAAAAGAATCGGTTGGGACTTCCTTGGTAGTCCAGTGGTTAAGACTTCGCTTTTTGAGGTTTGATCCCCCACTTGGGGGAGCTAAGATGCCAACTGCTTTGCAGCCAGATAACCAAATCATAAGAGAGAAGTAATATCATAACAGAAGGCTCAGACAATAAAGCGTCAGCCTACAATGCTGGAGACCTGGGTTCAATCCTTAGGTCGGGAAGATCCTCTGGAGAAGGAAAGGGCAACCCACTCCAGTACTCTTGCCTGGATAATCCCATGGACAGAGGAGCCTGGAAGGCTACAGCCCCTGGAGTCACAAAGAGTCGGACACAACTGAGCGACTTCACTTCACTTCATTTCAAAGAAGAAAAGGGGTGACTGGGTTGATTATTGCCAGACTGTGAGGGGGAATTGAATGCTAAGACCAAGTAATTTGATCATATCGTAAACCAATGAGGACTTTTCGAGTTTTGTAAACAAGTTAATGACTTACCTATGAGTTTCAGGATGCACTGTGAAAGGTGGACCATACAAGGAAAGAGATACAACTTCCAGAGCTTCTTATACAGAGCAGTCAAGTAGCGCAAACTAATGCCTGGCATTTAGTAGGTTACTAACAGGGACATAGTCTAGGTGAAGAAGTAGGAAAAAATGGCTTCCAAGAAATAAAAGCTGCCCACATCACCATTTGCCCATCAAAACGGAATAATACCCCCCAAAGGCTTTTTCAGGATGCACTGTGAAAGGTGGACCATACAAGGAAAGAGATACAACTTCCAGAGCTTCTTATACAGAGCAGTCAAGTAGCGCAAACTAATGCCTGGCATTTAGTAGGTTACTAACAGGGACATAGTCTAGGTGAAGAAGTAGGAAAAAATGGCTTCCAAGAAATAAAAGCTGCCCACATCACCATTTGCCCATCAAAACGGAATAATACCCCCCAAAGGCTAGAGTTAGGAATTCAAAATAAGTTTCTAACTGGATAAGCCATTCAACACCATAAATCCAAGTCCATGGAGGAGCTACAGAAATAGGAAAATCTACAGTAGGAGGTAGAGTTTAAGAGGCAAGCTAACATTTTGTTACTTTTCTCTTTTTTATTGAGATATAATTCACATATAATATTAGTTAAGCTGTGCAACATGATTCCATATGTGTATATATTGCAAAATGATAACCCATAGCAAGTCTAGTAAAATCCATCGCCACACAGTTATAGTTTACTTTTCCTTATGACGAAAAAATTTAAGGTCTTCTTAGAAACTTTCAAATCACAATAGTGTCCTATCCACTACAGTCATCATGCTGCACATAATATTCCCAGGACTCATTCCTTTTATAACTGGAAATGTCAGCCTTTGTACCTCCTAAACCCATTTTCCGTCCTTCTCCCCTCGCCTCTGGCAACCACCAATCTTTTCTCTGTATCATTTAGCTCATTTTTTATTATGTTATGTTTTGTTTTAGCTTCCATATGTAACTGAGATCATACGGTATTTATCTTTGTCTGACATTTTACTTAACATAATGCCCTCAAGGTCAAACCATGTTGTCACAAATGGCAGGATTTATTTCTTTCGCTCTCTCTTTTTTTTTTTTTTTTTTTTCCATTCTGTTCTTTTCCTCTATTTCTTTGCATTGATCGCTGAAGAAGGCTTTCTTATCTCTTCTTGCTATTCTTTGGAACTCTGCATTCAGATACTTATATCTTTCCTTTTCTACTTTGCTTTTTGCTTCTGTTCTTTTCACAGCTATTTTAAGGCCTCCCCAGACAGCCATTGTGCTTTTTTGCATTTCTTTTCCATGGGGATGGTCTTGATCCCTGTCTCCTGTACAATGTCATGAACCTCATTCCATAGTTCATCAGGCACTCTATCTATTAGATCTAGGCCCTTAAATCTATTTCTCACTTCCACTGTATAATCATAAGGGATTTGATTTAGGTCATACCTGAATGGTCTAGTGGTTTTCCCTACTTTCTTCAATTTAAGTCTGAATTTGGCAATAAGGAGTTCATGATCTGAGCCACAGTCAGCTCCTGGTCTTGTTTTTGTTGACTGTATAGAGCTTCTCCATCTTTGGCTGCAAAGAATATAATCAATCTGATTTCGGTGTTGACAGATAATCTTAGGATCCAAATCATATTCTTTAAGAATATTGAAAATAGTGCTATAGTATCATGTAGCAATACAATGCTACTACTGGGAACTCTGACATCTGTCTGCTTTTATTAATAACATATCTGTAAATAACCAAGATTGTTCATTTGCTTAATATTCAAACTCCTTACTATCTATTCTATGAATAGGAGAGTATTTCCAGGATCTAGTAAACAGAGTTGTTTCTGTTGTTGTTAACTTCATACAACATTTGACCTAAATTTTCATTATGGACAGTCAGGCCTACTACAGCTCTGGGAAATATTCTATTGTTTTTCTTTGATAATTTCTGAAATTATCAGAAATTTCAAGTAATTTTTCTGACCATATTAGACTCAGTCACATGTCAGCAGCATTTCTGAATCTAGCCTACCTGTCTCCTTAAAAAGCTTTATACCTCTGCACAGGCCTTTCCATTTCTTTATCCTTTGAAGTTAAAGTCTTAAAAAATTTAGCTCTGTTGAACATTCTAGCACAGGAGTTGAATTTTTATGTGTATTCATTCAAATACTGAGATAGAAACAATACTTCAACTGGAAACTAAGAAGTAAAGAGAGTCAAATGCTACATCATCATGTTCAGGCCAACAGAAAGAGCAAATTTATTTTTTACACCCCCACCTTTTCTCCACTAAAAAATGTTTTCCTACAAGAGAGGTTGTTTTTTTTTTTTGGTGGTTTGTTTATTTATTTATTTTTACTTTACAATATTGTATTGCTTTTGCCATACATCAACATGAATCTGCCACAGGTATACATGTGTTTCCCATCCTGAACCCCCCCTCCCTCCTCCCTCCCTGTACCATCCCTCTATGACCCAACTCCCAGAATATGGGAAATAAAAGCAAAAATAAACAAATGAGAGGTTTTTTTTAAATGTGATTCACCACTTGGCAGCATTTGTAAAATGAAAGTTGAGGTGTTTATAAAAACCATAGTTCCTGAGCAATAAGCTAGACCCTCCATGTCAGATTCTCTGTGAGTGGGGCTGGGAATCCACATTTTTAAGATGTCCTCAGGTAATCATTATGCAACATAAAGTCTGAGAACAACTACTTTGAAAGATTAACTCATGCTTTAAACTTTAAATTGGTTTAAAACCAAGTCAAATTCAATCAATCAGAAGAGTGCTGTTGCTGCTGCTAGGTCGCTTCAGTCGTGTCCGACTCTGTGTGACCCCAGAGATGGCAGCCCACCAGGCTCCCCGTCCCTGGGATTCTGCAGGCAAGAACACTGGAGTGGGTTGCCATCTCCTTCTCCATTGCATGAAAGCGAAAAGTGAAAGTGAAGTCACTCAGTCGCATCCAACTCTCAGCGACCCCATGGACTGCAGCCTACCAGGCTCCTCCATCCATGGATTCTCCAGGCAGAAGTACTGGAGTGGGGTGCTATTATTGCCTTCTCCAAGTCAGAACAGTGAGGACATTATAATCCTTAACACCTGCATTAATTTGGTGCAATTTCTGCCTTTTTTGAGTAAATTCCTGCCTTCTTTAAATCTATCTCTATATTTGGCACGCAAATAGACAATGGCACCCTACTCCAGTACTCTTGCCTGGAATATCCCATGGATGGAGGAACCTAGAAGCCTGCAGTCCATGAGGTCACTGAGGGTCAGACACGACTGAGCGACTTCACCTTCACTTTTCACTTTCATGCATAGGGGAAGGAAATGGCAACCCAGTCCAGTGTTCTTGCCTGGAGAATCCCAGGAACAGGGAGTCAGGTGGGCTGCCGTCTATGGAGTCGGACACAACTGAAGTGACTTAGCAGCAGCAGCAGCAGACCAAAACTATACACTTTCCTGGTGACTCAAACGGCAAAGAAACTGCCTGAAATGCAGGAGACCTGGGTTTGATCTCTGAGTTTGGAAGACTCCCTGGAGAAGGGAACAGCAACCTACTCCAGTATTCTTGCCTGGAGAATTCCATGGACACAGGAGCCTGGCAGGCTACAGCCCATAGCTTTACTAAGAGTCGGACAAAACTAAGAGACTAACATTTCACTTCATTTTCATATGATAAGCAAGGTAGAGAAACTGTTGATAAAATTTTTCCAGCACCACCAAGAATGGGTAAATAATCTACCTCTAGCCCAAAAGCCCTTCATTGTAGGCAAAAGCAAAGTAGACAAGAATTAAAAGAATCTTTTCTTCTTCTCATCCTTCTTGCTACTACACATATCTCTACTTCTCTTTCATTGACACAACACCAGTATCAGCTCTGAGGCACACAAAGCTACAAAGAATGACTCATTGACATTGGAAACTATCAGAACAAGTGCCCTATACACAAGTGCTCAAATACACACTATTTTATATGTATTTTTCTCAGACAATAAGTCAGTGAAAGACAAAACAGGATCTTCAACAATGATGTAGTCCTATGACTATTGCTATTACTAGATCCTTGCTAGAACTGACAAACTTGATTTTTATGTGACTTCAAAGGATTTCTTCCCAGACACTCTAGTTGGAGGTGGAAAGGAGGGATCCTGGTATACAACTTAACTGTAAAACTGATTTACTCCTGAGGAAAATACTAGTGTGTTCTGGACCTACATACACCGAGTAAAGGCCTCTGCATTCATCTTCAGCAGAGATCATTTTCTTAGGTTACAATTGATACCAAGGATTCAGTCTTTAGCAAGAATTGAATATATGGATTGATTTCCATATTACACTTTCTGTAGTCAATATAAAATCTTACTTTTACCATGCTGCGTGGTGGTCAAAGGTTGTGTCCATTGGGGTGTAAACCAAAGCTCTCAAATCACAGACAGATCATCTCCTAATGTGGGGATATATCCATAGTGTGCCAGTTCCCTTCAGGGAAGGTAATCTTGAAAAATATCTTCTGACACATTCAACTCCTACCCAACACTCAACACAGTTACTCGTGCAGAATGAAGAATGACAGGAGCCTGACAGTGTAACAGGACAGACTCCCCAGCTTTCCAGGGTCACGACAATATCTGTCCAAATCTGAACCAGACCATCCAGTGGAGACAATCATTGAGAAGTCTACCCTCCTCCCTGTGTGTCTGTCTGTGCTCTCGAACTGACAGCTCTGAGAATTTTAGGTCAGTAGGCTTAGTCTTAAAGTCTTAGAAGGAAAAAGCAGCTACAGCTACTGTCCTATATTTTTTGTTCTTTCCTAACATATATGGAGGTCAATGACTATGGGATTTCAAATGCTGAAGAGGCCTTCTTTGGGTTACAATCTCCCACATCTCCTAAAGGAAAGCATCTCTCCATTTTGAGACAACAAGAAAATAATAGAATTGCTAAAACATTAGCAGAAAAGACAAACAGCATCTCCATTAACTTTCAGTCTATACCAAAATGTTAAAAGTTATTTTCCATGTTGCAGCAATTTCCATATAGCTATTTCATATCATTTCCTAATTGGAAATTTCCAAATTGCTATTTCCTAATATTGCCTATCATCTCATGGCAGAAGCTTCAAGAGATGGGAAGTCACTTCTGAAAGAAAACCTACAGGATCAGCGTTCCGGACTGCAGTTGTGGTATGTAGTTTCTAGTTAAAGTAAAAATCAAATGAACAAAAAAAAAATCTTTGCCTTAATTTAGACCCTTAAGTCTTGATCTTTCCATTCATTCTCCAATGTATGTAAGCTTCCCAATCTTTATTGGACTTGACATATTATCATTAAACCCTATTATTCTCCCTGGAGTGGTGAGTCCGACATTCTACTTTCAGTCTTCATGGTCTCCTGGAAATTGGAACCTGCTTCTACCTTGGGGAGCTTCTCTTTTTCCTACATTTCCATTCTTGGTCCCATAGGATGCTCTAGTCCTTGGAATTTATGCATCCCATTCAAACAGCCTTTGTCTCTTTTCATGATGTTTTCCCTGATACACTTGCCACTTTTCAGGTTACTTTAGTTCATAGGCCAATCTTAACTGAATATCATCACTTAAAATTTGCCTCTACCACCTGGAATAGGTATAGGCACCAAATGAATTCCATGTACAGAACAGCTCAGTTATAATCCTAAGCCACCTAAACACTAAGTCCCTTTGGTCAACTAAAAAGATATCTTGAAGGTTATATGTATCTCCATATAACAGCCATCCAAACAAGTAAGATGGCATACACTCCCCAGGCTATGCTACTCTCTTAATTCCTTTCTATACTCTACCTTGATGCACTGCAAAATTCCCTGGAACCTAATCTGCATATGTATTCCTTCCAAGTTCTCTGGTTTAGGTCTTCAAGTCTCCACTAAAAGTTCCCCTCTCCAGATTTTCCTAAACTGTGAAGCATGCTCTTATAAGTCAGAGAATCTGATTCTCCTTTGGCTAGGTGGTGGCAAACTCCTTTAGAGCCGCATTCCCTTCAGTGGGATTTACCTCATTGAGTTTCTTATCCCAAGGGACAATGAACTGTGGTTCCAACAGAGACTTTAGAAAAATCAAAAGATAGGAGGTGTTAACATTTATTGAGCTCTTAGTATATGTCAAATACTAGACTGAGGACTTCACATACTTTACCTCTTGGCACACAGATGAGGGTAGCTCCATGATTCAAGGCCTACCTAATGACCTCCCTTTGCTGCTAAACAATAGAATGTAGCATAGATGAAGAAATTTTCAGGTAAAATTAAGGACCCTAATCAATTGATTTTGCTTTAACCAAAATGAAGATTATCCTGGATAGGCTGAACTTAATCAGGCAAAAGGCCTTAAAGAGAGACTCAGCCCTTTCGAGATAATTTTCCCTCCTGCTGACTTACAGAACTAAGCTATCATGTTGAAGGAAGGCCTATGAAAAAGATAATGTGGCCAGGAACTGTGAACAGTCCTAAAATCACAAGAAAATTAATTCTGTCAATATGTATAAGCTAAGAGCAGCTTCCTCTAGTTGAAACTCTAGATGAAAATACAGCTCAGTCAACACCTGGAGTGCTGCCTTATAAAACCACGAATACAGCACCCAGCCAAGTCATGCCAGACTCCTGACAGAAGCTGGGATATATCTGTGTTTTGAAATACTAAGTTTGTGGTAATCCATTATAAAACAATATAAAAATAATACAGATTTTGATGCCTAGAAGTGGTACCTAAAAACTTGGAAAATAGCTTTGAAACCAGTCAAGTGAGCAGAGACTAGGAGAACTTTGAGAGAAAGCCTATATGTTTTCAACACACTGTTGGTAGAAATCTAATCTTTAAGTATGCCACAGTGAGAGTCAGAAGAAATTGAGGAACGTGTTATTGGAGTCAGAAGGAGGAAGATTCTTGTTACAAAGTGATAAAAAACTTAGCAAAATTATATCCTGGAGTTATGTTCATGAAAATACTTAAAAGCTGGTTTTATACTTAGGGAGACTTCCAAGTAAAGGGTTAAAAGTGACTCTTGAATTGTTTTTTCTATTTATGATAATATGTGAGAGGAGAATGATAAATTGAGGAAAGAGCTATTAAACAAAACAAAATCAAGACCTTACGTTTCTGAAATTTCTCACCATCTGTAAGAATTAAGAGACTCACAGTCTTAATCTCTGTTTAGTATGATTGTACAACTTTTCCCGAAAGCTTCAGAAAGATTAAAAGGTGAAGGAATCAGGCACAAAAATAGGCCTTCCTATCGTTTTAAGGATAAAGTTTCCTTATAAAACTAGAAATAAAACTACCATATGACCCAACAATCCTACTAGTGGGCTATATATACCCTGAGAAAACTGTAAGTGAAAGAGACACCCATACCCCAATGTTCACTGCACCACTGTTTATAATGGCTAGGACATGGAAGCAATCTAGATGTCTATTGACAGATGAATGGATAGAGAAGCTGTGGTGTATATATACAACAGAATATTACTCAGCCATTAAAAGGAATGCATTTGAGCCAGTTCTAATGAGGTGAGTGAACTTAGAGCCTATTACACAGAGTGAAGTAAGTCAGAAAGATAAAAACAAATATGGTATATTAACACATATATATATGGAACCTAGAAAGATAGTATTGATGAACCTATTTACAGGGCAGCAATGGAAACAATCCTAAAAGGTGATGCCGTGAAAGTGCTTCACTCAATATGCCAGCAAATTTGGAAAATGCAGCAGTAGCCACAGGACTAGAAAAGGTCAGTTTTCATTCTAATCCCAAAGAAAGGTAGTGTCAAAGAATCCTCAAACTACCATACAATTGCACTCATCTCACATGCTAGCAAAGTAATGCTCAAAATTCTCCAAACTAGACTTCAACAGTACATGAACCGTGAACTTCCAGATGTTCAAGCTGGCTTTAGTAAAGGCAGAGGAACCAGAGATCAAATCGCCAACATCCGTTGGATCATCAAAAAAGCAAGAGAGTTCCAGAAAAACATCTACTTCTGCTTTATTGACTATGCCAAAGCCTTTGACTGTGTGGATGACAACAAACTGGAAAATTTAAAAGAGATGGGGATATCAGACCACCTGACCTGCCTACTGAGAAACCTGTATGCAGGTCAAGAAGCAACAGTTAGAACTGGACATTGACAATGGACTGGTTCAAAATTGGAAAGGAGTACATTAAGGCTGTATATTGTCACCCTGCTTATTTAACTTATATGCAGAGTATATCATGCAAAATCCCAGGCTGGATAAAGCACAAGCTGGAATCAAGATTGCTGGAAGAAATATAATCTCACATATGTATATGACACCACACTTATGGCAGAAAGCGAAGAAGAACTAAAGAGCATCTTGATGAAAGTGAAAAAGTTGAAGAGAGTGAAAAAGTGGCTTAAAACTCAACATTCAGAAAGCTAACATCATGGCATCTGGTCTTATCACTTCATAGCAAATTAATGGGGAAACAGTGGAAACAGTGACAGACTTTTATATTGGGGGGCTCCAAAATCACTGCAGATGCTGATTGCAGCCATGAAATAAAAAGACGCATATTCCTTGGAAGAAAAGTTATGACCAAACTAGACAGCATATTAAAAAGCAGAGACTACTTTTCCAACAAGGTCCATCTAGTCAGAGCTATGGTTTTTCCGGTAGTCATGTATGGATGTGAGAGTTGGATTATCAGGAAAGCTGAGCACTGAAGAATTGATGTTTTGAGCTGTGGTGTTAGAGAAGACTCTTAAGAGTCCCTTGCACTGCAAGGAGATCCAACCAATCCATCCTAAAGGGGACAGTCACGAATATTCATTAGGAGGACTGATGCTGAAGCTGAAACTCCTGATGCAAAGAGCTGACTCATTGGAAAAGACCCAGATGCTGGGAAAGATTGAAGGCAGGAGGAGAAGGGGATGACAGAGGATGAGATGGTTGGATGGCATCATCGACTTGATGGACATGAGTTTGAGTGGACTCCAGGAGTTGGTGATAGACAGGGAGGCCTGCATGTTGCAGTCCATGGGGTTGCAGAGTGGACACATCTGAGCAACTGTCCTGAACTGAATGGAAACAATGACACAGAGAACAGATTTGTGGACACAGTAGGGGAAGGAAAGATTGAGATGAATTCAGAGAGTAACAGGGAAATAGACATTACCATATGTAAAATAGCTAGCCAGTGGGATTTTGCTATATGATGCGGGGAGCTCAACCCACTGCTCTGTGACATCCTACAGGGGTGGGATGGTAGGTTGGAGGGAGGTTCAAGAGGGAGGAGACATATGTATACTTGGCTGATTCATGTTGATATATGGCAGAAACTGATACAATACTGTAAAGCAATTATCCTCCAATTAATAATTATAATAATTAAATAAAAATCATTTTAACTACACCTTCCCCTTAAAAGAGGATAAGGGTTTGCCTCACAGATATCAACCAAACTAGAAGTCCTCTAGGGAGCTTAAGGGTACTGTTTCCTACTATTTCAGCAGGAGGGCAAGGCTTAGTAGGGTTTCTCTAGCAAAGAAATAAATGTGGCTTTTGCCTAGAGGAGTGAATCCCACTGACATTTACAGAAGATTCCCAATGTTCTTGAGAAAATCTGTTCAGCAGAAACACTACTAAGCTGATGTTGGAGAGAGTATCTGTTTATGTCTGTCAGATATAGCTGGTTTAGAGTATTGTTCAATTCCCCTATTTGCTACTGGTCTTCTAACTGTTTCTCCATATGAAAAGTACAGCATTGAAATCTCTTACTGTTATTTTAGAACTGTATATTTCTGCTTTCACTTCTCAATTTTTGCCTCCTATGTGTTGGAGTTCTGGTATTAGGTTTCTAGGTTTATATCTTCCTGATGGGTTCACATTTTAATCAATATCTGCTCCAATTACCACACAATTGCACTCATCTCACATGCTAGTAAAGTAATGCTCAAAATCCTCCAAGCCAGGCTTCAGCAATACGTGAACCGTCAACTCCCTGATGTTCAAGCTGGCTTTAGAAAAGGCAGGGGAACCAGAGATCAAATTGCCAACATCCGCTGGATCATGAAAAAAGCAAGAGAGTTCCAGAAAAACATCTACTTCTGCTTTATCGACTATGCCAAAGCCTTTGACTGTGTGGATCACAATCAACTGTGGAAAATTCTGAAAGAGATGGGAATACCAGACCACCTAACCTGCCTCTTGAGAAATCTGTATGCAGGTCAGGAAGCAACAGTTAGGACTGGACATGGAACAACAGACTGGTTCCAAATAGGAAAAGGAGTCCGTCAAGGCTGTATATTGTCACCCTGCTTATTTAACTTATATGCAGAGTACATCATGAGAAA
>SJYT01080181.1:317463-360121 GCA_006410635.1 Cephalophus harveyi | reverse complement strand
CTGATTCCTAGAATGTCGACGTTCACCCTTGTCATCTCTTGTTTGACCACTTCCAATTTGCCTTGATTCATGGACCTGACATTCCAGGTTCCTATGCAGTATTGCTCTTTACAGCATCGGATCTTGCTTCTATCATCAGTCACATGCACAACTGGGTATTGTTTTCGCTTTGGCTCCATCCCTTCATTCTTTCTGGACTTATTGCTCCACTGATCTCCAGTAGCATATTGGGCACCTAATGACCTGGGGAGTTCCTCTTTTGATATCCTATCATTTTGCCTGTTCATAGTGTTCATGGGGTTCTCAAGGCAAGAATACTGAAGTGGCTTGCCATTCCCTTCTCCAGTGGACCAAGTTCTGTCAGCCCTCTCCACCATGACCCGCCTGCCTTGGGTTGCCCTGCAGGCATGACTTGGTTTCATTGAGTTAGACAAGGCTGTGGTCCTAGTGTGATTAGATTGACTAGTTTTCTGTGAGTATTGTTTAACTCTTGAGAGTCCCTTGGACTGCAAGGAGATCCAATCACTCCATCCTAAAGGAAATCAGTCCTGAATATTCATTGAAAAGATTGATGCTGATGCTAATGCAGAAACTTCAATTCTTTGGCCACCTGATATGAAGACATGACTCATTTGAAAAGACCCTGATGCTGGGAAAAATTGAAGTAATCAGGAGAATGGGATGACAGAGGATGAGATTGTTGGATGGCATCACTGACAATGGACATGAGTTTGGGTAAACTCCAGGAGTTGTTGATGGACAGGGAAGCCTGGCATGCTACGGTTCATGGGGTCGCAAAGAGTTGGGCACAACTGGGCAACTGAACTGAACTGGTGACTGTCCTCCTTGGAAGAGCTTTCGTGGGTGCATCCTGAATTAGGTTACTTGATTTCTAGATCCCAGTCTAGCAAGCAATGTAAGATTGAAGCTTTATACCTCCTTTTTGTTTAGTTGCTAAGTCATGTCTGACTCTTTTGTGACCCCTTGGGCTGTAGCTTGCCAGACTTCTCTGTCCATGGGATTTCCCAGACAAGAATACTGGAGTGGGCTGTCACCTCCTTTTCCATGTACCTCCTTAGCCTCCTCAAAGATAGACCTGAATGAATCATTAACCCAGCTGTTTATACACCGACATGAATCTTGAATTTATCCCTCTTCCCTGTTCTCACTCCCACAGTCCAGACCATTAACATATTGACCTAGATTATTTTAAAGATTTCTAACAGGTCTTGCTGGTGCAAATTTACACACTCTTTCTTAGCATGATCTTTTTAAAACACAGAATTTGTAAAGTTAACCTCAGGTTCAAAAATGCTCACTGACTCTCCAATAGGGTTAAAAATTAGTGTTCAGATTCTACTTCAAATACTTGAAGTATCAAGATTTTCAATTTCATTTCCTACTATTGCCAGGGACATAGCAATATCCACATTTTCTAGTGAAATGATGTGTTTTTCCTTTTGTTCTTAAAATCAAGTATATTTATATTTGTACTCTTATAATTTAAGGATTATTTTCTACTCAGATTTTCTCTGTCTAGAACTTCAAGTCTTCTTCAGGTCTTGCTCAAATGCTACATCCTCCCTAACATCCCCAAGTCAGATACCTTCTCTTCCTTTTGTCCTTGTTGTAATGTGTGTACACACTGTGGTACAACTCTTTTCAGAGTAACTCTTGCAATGTTTTTGGTTATGATTGTGACTGTCAACTCTTCGAGGTCATGAATCACACATCTTTAAATTTGTATCTGTCATCTGGGATTGGTCTTGAAAGAAGAGATGAGTTTACTAGACACATGGACCAACGGGTCTCTGTGTCATAGAATGGAAGCTCCTCCCTGTTCAGACCAGAAAGGCCAGAGAACAATGAAAGGGCACCTCAGTTAAGTGCAGGTATATTCAGTTCAGTTCAGTTCAGTTGCTCAGTCATGTCTTTCTCTGCGACCATGGAGTGCAACATGCCAGGCTTCCCTGTCCATCACCAACTCTTGGAGCTTGCTCAAACTCATGTCCATCAAGTCGGTGATGTCATCTAACCATCTCATCCTCTGTCGTTCCCTTCTCCTCCTGCCTTCAATCTTTCCCAGTATCATTTCCCACTGTGGGTATAAGGAACCAACTTATGGGCTTCTTACTGAAACTTTTTTAGCCTTTTATATGAAAGATTCTGCAAAGAATCATGTGACACACAGTGCAACACTCTTGTGTTTTAAACAGAAGCAAGTAGGATGGATACTCTTGTGTGAGAGCCTGTCCCTCTTCATGTGGTTTAATTAGAGCCCATTCTTCATTCATGATCTTTTAAAAGAATCAGCTCTTCTATCTCCCATGATAAAAGTTCTCACTATAATATTATTAGAAAAATAAAACAAACAACAAAAACCCTTCATCCTTCCTTAGCTTAAGTGATTCTTTTTAATATGGCTGCTGCTGTAGCAACTTCATTACCTCCACCTCTTATATCACACTTTATTCATCAGGCTTCAACATTCAGTCTTTTTGCAGTTCCTCATTAAACTCAGGCAAGCCTCAGGGGCTTAGTTCTTATAGTTTCCTCTGTCTAGATTCCTCTTACACCAGCCATTTGTATAGCTGTCTCATTTTCTCACTCTGCCTCTGCTTAAATGTGTCCTTGATGTGGTTTTACCAAATCATCATGGTTAATATAGCACACAGGATTTTATTTTACTAAAGTCATTTTAATTATTAATTTGTTTTTATGCTTGGTGTGGATTTTCCTAGTTGAAAGTAAGCTTCTTGAGGGCAGTACTGACTTTATCTTTTTGTTTACTGCTGTATCCATAGCACAGAGCATAGACCACAGTTGGAGTTCAATACATATTTGTCAAAAAATGACAGAATGAATTAATAGATGATATCTTCAGAAAGATTTTTGGAAAATGGCTAGAAGAAATGGACTTCAACACTTTAGCACAAGTGCAGGTTAGAATATGTACATGACAGTTGTGATGTGTTGGCCTTACCAAGCAACCTCTTGAATTAGGAAAAGGCTAATTGAGGGCAGCTTAGATACAAAAGGGTACATATGGTGAATAGGTTTTTCCTTTTGGTTTTAGATAGAAACAAGTACATGCTTTACAAATATTATTTATTTATTCTGGCATCTTATTACAAACTGTCTGAGGGTAAGACCATTAAAATTCTCTTATAAACCCAGTTTTTGTTTCTTATCTGCAACAATTATCTTTAAGATAAATTATAGCTTGCTTTGTCTTAAAAGACTTTCTTTAGTCTTTAACATGGAAATAATGTAAGCAGAACAACAACAAGAAATAAAAATGCTAGAATTTCACAGAGAATGGCAATCACATTTAACATGAAATAATAATCCTTTATTCTTAGAAATAAAGCTGATACTTTATAATCATGAGTTTTACTTGTTGGTAAGCTGCTGGGCGGCGGGGAGGGGGGGTCCATATATTTTGGTTCTTCCAGCTGTTCTCACAAATCTTCAACTAATGAGTTTCCAAACAAACCTGATTTGAGCAGTAACTAGCTTTTTAAATTATGTTTTTATGGGAAGGAAGATTTCTGGCAGGAAGTTATGCAAGTGAAGAGACAAAGGTTTGGCTCTCCAAGTCCTCCAGTTCTTAAAACAGCTACATGGAGCTCATTAAGACATGCTGAATTATAACAGGCAAAGCAGATCCTGGCTTCACTAAAAAACATAATAGGCCCACATCAAAGCTCAAAGGTTAAAATAGTAAAATAAAACCATAGTTTTCATATTATTATATTCAACACTACTCCCCTTTCCCTATTTAAATATTGTTGTTGACTCAGATGACACAAGAACATAATTAGGTTTCTGAATTACTTAAATAGTCACAGCTATCATTTCTATGTTTTGTTTAAAGCCAGATTCACCTACATATTTTTTCACATAAAGCAACTAGACTTTATTTTTATTTTATTTTTTCAGTTATGAAAATTTTCAAACATAAAGGTTGAGACTAGTGTAATGAACCTTCAAAATCAATATACTTTTAAAAAATCTATGTATTTAAAATCTGATTTTTTTTTCCTTAAAAAAAGGAAGAAAACCATCATTTTAGGTGAGTCAAGTCACAGTACAATTTAGAGGTGTACCTTATGGCAGCAGTTAAGAGATGACTTGAAGTCACAGTGCCAAGACTGAGCAAATATGTAAATTCAAAGGAAAAAAGGTGAAATGCTAAAGAATTAAATATTTAATTGCCTGGCCACTGAAACGAAGTAATTTATTGATATATTTTTCAAGAATCACTTGGATCTACTAGGTGCCTATTTCAACATCATGTTGCTTAAGGACAAAGAATAAAGATCGGTGGTCATACAAGCATTTATGCTTGAGGGCTGGAGGTGCTAAAATGATCACAAAGAGAAGACCTTGGTGATTCCATCAATGACACTTGTCTATCACACCTCATGTATATAGCACAAGATACAATTCCCTTGGTAAAGCTAGAGAAATAAATCACTTGTAAATTAAACAAGCAAACTTTAGAAGTTTCTAATATCCCTGAGGTAGATAAGGATAAGGGGCAAAATAAAGAAAAGGTACTGAGCTACCAAACTTTTATTTCCTTCACTCTGAAAAATAAAGATAGAATTTGATTGAATTTATTTCATTACAACCAGAATGTATTGGAAGGAATAAAAAACTATTGATGAAAATAACTATAGAAGCTTTTCAATGAAGTAAAAATCAAATATCAAGTAGACACTTGACATAGATTTATGGCTTAGAAAATAAAGTAGAAAATCCATAGAAAGTCTCTCAGTTAAGTTCAGTCGCTCAGTTGTGTCCGACTCTTTGCGACCCCATGAATCGCAGCACACCAGGCCTCCCTGTCCATCACCATCTCTCGGAGTTCACTCAGACTCACATCCATCGAGTCAGTGATGCCATCCAGCCATCTCATCCTCGGTCGTCCCCTTCTCCTCCTGCCCCCAATCCCTCCCAGCATCAGAGTCTTTTCCAATGAGTCAACTCTTCACATGAGGTGGCCAAAGTACGGGAATTTCAGCTCAGCATCATTCTTTCCAAAGAACACGCAGGGCTGATCTCCTTCAGAATGGACTGGTTGGATCTCCTTGCAGTCCAAGGGACTCTCAAGAGTCTTCTCCAACACCACAGTTTAAACACATCAATTCTTCAGCGCTCAGCCTTCTTCACAGTCCAACTCTCACATCCATACATGACCACAGGAAAAACCATAGCCTTGACTAGACGGACCTTAGTCGGCAAAGTAATGTCTCTGCTTTTGAAAATGCTATCTAGGTTGGACATAACTTTTCTTCCAAGAAGTGCCCTTCCTAAATTTATATTGTCTAATGCGTTCTAGTTTTCCTAGAGCTGTCAGGGGACAATTTTTGAGAACAGAGTGTTCCTTTTCTTAATGATTTATACTAACTCACTAACAGGTGACAGTGAAGTCTTTAATGAGAGCTACTTATTTATGTTTGCTAGACTCAGGAGAATTGGGGCAGCAGGGCTGTCTACTTATGCCTCTGAGTGTGGAATGAGTTGATTAGATTGGGGAAATCTGGCATGAATTTGGGAAAACTGAAGTAGAAGTAGAAATTAAGAAATACTGAAATGCTTTAAAAATGTTATTACGGTGGGAGTTCCCTGGTGGCCCATTGGTTAGGATTCCTGGATTTCAGTGTCATGGCCTGAGAACTGAGATCCTACACACCATGCGGCATGATCAAAAACTTAATAAATAGCTAAATAAATAAAAATATTATTGTGGTAAAGATGAAATGAACGATGAAGAGATTTTGAAGAGGCACACATATCTGGTCTTCTGAAAATAATGCCGTTCAATTCCAAAACGTCTTAGGGTGCCCATGGCATCAGGAGAAGAAAAGGAAGAGTCCAAAGTATGTCACTACTTAGTTTCTGTCGACATTTCTGGAGGCCTGGACAAGGATAATGATATCTGGTGCTGAAGGTGTTCTCAGTAGACACTGTATTAGAAGCAATCTCTTTCTAAATGAAACATAAACTTTTCAAACTTGACAGAATGAATCATGTCCTGTTAAATCTCTATTTATAGTGATATCAATGTGTATTTACAAACAGATTCAATGGAAAGCAATTCATAGATCTTGGCAAATTAAAAAAAAAATTATCCTCTATTATGTGAGTCCCACCAATTTAAGACTAACAACCTGATACAATTTGTTGCCAGTAATCTGTTTTACTTTTTATATCTGGCCCCAGGGATTGCTGCTTAGTACATATCTATTCATGAACAGAAGAGAAAAGAATGAATGTGTAAGTGAATAACCAAATAAATACTAAACCCTTCATTTTTGCCATAGAAACAGTATTAGTTTAGTTTCCAGTATTTTCTAAAAATTGTCTAACAAAGCCTAGTAATTTGTTTGGCCTGATCTCAATATACTTTCATACTTTCATTAAGTCAATATTCAATTTTCTAGTTGCTGCTATTGTTATTGTTATTTTTGGAACAAATATTCTATGTCTGCAGTTAGCAAGCCCAAGATTTATTCTTTTCTCATAGACTCTTTTTGTTTTTAATTAATTTATTTTTCATTGAAGGATAATTGCTTTACAGAATTTTGCTGTTTTCTGTCAAACCTCAACATGAATCAGCCATAGGTATATATATATATATATCCCCTCCCTTTCATAGTCTCTCTTTTTAAGTGACAATTGGTTAAGAAATCAGTCTCCTCCTTTGGTATGTAGTATCGGATGTACCATAGCCTATTGAATTTTAAAATTGCAAGTTGCTCAAGCTCACAAAGGAAATTGTGCGATTGAAATTCATTTCAGTTTAAGCTAGTTTATTTAAATATCAAATTGCCAGGCAATCAGCAAATAATGGAGGCATCTATGGATAGCTATCATTTACTTCTTTAGGGAAGATTCCAAATCACCATTTTGCACATACTAACAAGTGTCATCATATTGATGTCTACACGATGAAATAAATATATAGCTTGTGGTTCAGCTTTTATCATTTGCAAGTTTTACTTGATTATATGTACTATAGCCTGGTAAAGGATTTCCACTCTGCTAAATTCTTCATGTATCCCGGTATCATGTCTTTTCATTAATAACTATATAACTTGTTTTTGTTTTCTGAGGCTTAATTTATAATCTCTGCAAGCATATGTGGGGTTCAAGGAGACATTTAGTCCACTGAAGAAATGGAAATGCACTTTCGTTAGACTGACACCAGGTTTGCTAGAAATGCCTTGGTTATGAAAAGGCAGGATGTAAGTCTGAAGGCAAGTTGTAACCCTGAGCTTGAGAGAAATAAATAGTGAGACAGAACATGAGTGAACACATTGCCTAGGTTAATTTGTTTGAAAATCTGCACCTACTCTGACAACTGTAATATAAACAGATAAAGTGCAGAAAAAAAATTATTGATTATAGCATACACAGCTTATTTTCTATTCTTATCAATTATTTTGATACTAACAAAAGTTTTGCCTTTTGCTAGTCAGTCTTTTCTCTCAATTAAAATCTCTATGAATTTTACTCTATATAATGGAAGTATCTCGTTCCCTTTCTCTCACCTCTTTTAATGCAAATGTCACTCAGGAGGTAGACCGTAGAAATAGATATCTCACTTGACTGCTGATGGGTTTCTGCCTCATGACATAGAATGCAATGGCTACTCTTCAGATATTTTATTTGCTTTGGAATTTTCCCATTTAAAATATGAAGTGCTAAGCTTAGCAGTGGTAAAAACAAATAATATAAGAGAAAGCGTTCACTCTCCCTGGCACAGATGGTATTCAATACTAAGATTGCCTCTCAAACTCTGCAAGTGTCATTGCTGCCCCAAGCTATGCCTACGGTTCACATGCAACCAATATGGGGAGAATAATTTTGTAGGAGAGGAAAATATCATTTTCTTCTCCCCTTCTAAATTCTTGACTGGTGAACACATTGACTGGGTTTATTTGTTAGAAAACCTGCATCTACTCTGACAGCTGTAATATAAACAGAGTGAAGAAAGAAAATTGTTGAATAAACATACACAGACTATTCTCTATTCTCTTCAATAATTTTGCTACTAAGAAAAGTTTTGCCTTCTGCTATTGAGTTTTATAACAAAAGACAGATAAAAAAGAGAAAATATACAGATTTATTTAATATAAGTTTTAAGCAATATAGGACCTTCTTAGAGGAATGAAGAGTCAATGAAACAGTTAAGCCTGGGTGTTTTTATGCTAGTTTAATGAAGAATGAAGAATGGTGGAATGCTGTGATAGGACAAAAGTGAGGCAAGATCTGTACAGATTCTTCTCTGTCTTTTGTTTTCAGAAATAAGGATACACCTGTGGGTATACAGAGGGCATCACTAACATGGGAGTTTTATGACCTGCTTCAAGCAATGTTCAGAAAGTTCATCTTGCACACACCATTTTTCAAATTCCTTCAGCTTGAAATTTACAATATGTCAAATTTCCACCTTTGGAGAAAGTGTATCCTGAACTGCATAGACTTTCATCAAACTATTTTTGAATTAAGAATAAAGCCATAAATAATATACTGTAAAATCTCAAAAGGGACATTCTCGGGTACAAGGCTCATGGGATGGCATGAAGAGATAAACACTGGCCAGTCAAAGCTAGACTTACTATGGGTTTGCTTATCTCACCCCCTGCTGTCTCAAGTTTGCAAGGATTTGAGTGGGGACAGTGAGAACTAATCAAGTAAGAAGACCAGTAGAGCTTTGTAGTCAAGGTTTTGATACCTTAAAAATCTTGCTGTTCTGAGACATAGGTCTGGGAATTCGCACATCAGTGAGTTAGCAACCTTTCCTGCTAACCTGGCTTGGAGAGCTAAGGGGGAAATGACCTAGAAATTCAGCCCACAAATACATCTGTTTCTCGGTTATAAGATTTCGAGTTCTCCTCAGTGGCTGATAGCTCTTCAGGCTTTAACTTGTATCAATGTTTTCACAGTTATTTACCCTAGATGGTTTTCCCCTCTCTCACGTTAGTATCTTACACAAGGCAAGAAAAGTTGAGGGATGAAGAGCCCAGGAGTACCCAAAGAGAAATGTGTTTTATCTCCAAGCAAGGGTGCAGAGTAAGACTCTTAGAAGGCACTAGGTAAGGAGGCAAAAATGATCTCAAGTAAAATAGCCCCCTGGAATTCTTTTTTAAAAAAATTTTGTGTAGTTGTGTTCTGGCTGTGAGGTATGTGGCATCTTAGTTCCCCTACCAGGGATAAACTTATGCCTCCTGGATTGGAAGCCCAGAGTCTTAACTGCTACACTGCCAGCAAAGTCCCTCCATTAGAATTCTTATCTCTGCATTCTTCTCTCTGTAACTCTAAAAGACCACTGGCTGTGCAAGAGGGAAAATAATGTCTAATTTTCAAGGTTCTTAGGAAAATTCAATAAAATGCTGTACATGGAGTATCTAGTCCAAAGCTGGGCAAGTACTATGGACTAAATATACATAAGTTTTTCCATCAACTCTAAATGCCCAAAGCTCCCTCCACATTTTAACTAACTTCAGCAAATACAAATTCTACTTAAGTAATTCTTTTGTTTAAGAGAACAAATGAATCTCCATGACTCTCCTTGAAATTGTTCAGTTAGCCAGGATTAAATCTTCAGGTAGTATCTAAACCACACCATCTATCATGGCTTCCTTTGAAAAAACACAAGTAATATCTAATATCTCTGTATGTGATTGGAAAGGATGTCATTTTACTTAAGAGAACAGATGCCGTTTGAACTTGAATGGCAATCTAGGAGTTTTTAGTCTCAGTTTAGCAATTTGCTAAGGTATTTTGGGAAAGGAGTATGTCAAGGCTGTACATTGTCACCCTGTTTATTTAACTTATATGCAGAGTACCTCATGAGAAATGCTGGACTAGATGAAGCACAAGTTGGAATCAAGATTGCCAGGAGAAATATCAATAACCTCAGATATGCAGATGACACCACCCTTATGGCAGAAAGAGAGGAAGTAGAGCCTCTTGATGAAAGTGAAAGAGGAGAGTGAAAAAGTTGACTTAAAGCTCGACATTCAGAAAACTAAGATCAAGGCATCTGGGCCCATCATTTCATAGAAAATAGATGGGGAAACAGTGACAGACTTTACTTTTTTGGGTTCCAAAATCACTGCAGATAGTGACTGCAGCCATGAAATTAAAAGATACTTACTCCTTGGAAGAAAAGTTATGACCAACCTAGACAGCATATTAAAAAGCAGAGACGTTACTTTGCCAACAAAGGTCCATCTAGTCAAAGCTATGGTTTTTCCAGTAGTCATGTATGGATGCGAGAGTTGTTCTATAAAGAAAGCCGAGCACTGAAGAATTGATGCTTTTGAAGTGTGGTGTTGCAGAAGACCCTTGAGAGTCCATTGGACTGCAGGGAGATCCAACCAGTCCATCCTAAAGGAAATCAGTCCTGAATATTCATTGGAAGGACTGATGCTGAAGCTGAAACTCCAATACTTTGACCACCTTTAAGAACTGACTCATTTGAAAACCCCCTGATGCTGGGAAAGATTGAATGTGGGAGGAAAAGGGAAGACACAGGATGAGATGGTTGGATGGCATCACTGACTCAATGGACTTGAGTTTGAGTAGGCTCTGATAGTTGGTGATGGACAGGAAGGGCTGGCGTGATGCAGTCCAAGGGGTCACAGAGTCAGACATGACTGAGCAGCTGAACTGAACTGACTCTGTATGGCCCCCTTTACCAATGGAATGAATAATAATTATAGGTAAATTTCTGTTTTATTTTACACAATCTCAAATAATGATGTCAAACACTTTCACATTCAACCCTGTATCTAATTGTGTTTTTAGATCTCTAGAAAAATATACAGATTAATCACACATAGTTTACTGGCATGAGCAATAAAGAAAGCCAATTATTACTTCTCAAAGGAAAAAAAAACATTATTTAGATCTTTAGCAGTATCCATTAAAGGAAGAATTATTATAACAGCCTTTGAAGAAATAGTTCAAATCACATGTATCTATACATGGGATATAAGCTTAAACACATTTAGAATTATAAAATGTTTCTTCTAACATGGCTTTAACTATATAGGTGCCACCAGGGAAGCCCATATAGGTGCTAAATAAATATTTATTGTTAGGTATACATGCTTTGACCTTTGAAAATAGAACATACATTTAATTTCCTGAGTTTCAAAAATAATGCTTGACCATAATTATGAACCCAATTTTGTTCCTGGGAGATAGTAGCCTGCAAAGGAAGAAAAGACTGTGATGAATTATTCCTCAAATAATATTCTTTTTGAAAGCACAATGACCCAGGTAATAGCACCACATCTTTTATCATCTTAGATATAATTTCCCTCTCCTTCCAAAAAAACAACAGATTTGTAAGCATGGCTTACAAGGAATAAAATGTCTTAAAGATAATGTCATTACAAATTCATCTAAGTTCTGAATCTCTTTTGAGAAAGGATTGGTCCTGGCTGCAGTCTACAGCGAGAACTTCTGGTATTGTTCCATCTTCCACCATGGATGAACTCTTTCATTTCCACCATTCAGACACAGCAGGACATTTGTTCACAAACAACACATTTATTCCTAGGATATAAAGAAAAAGAAACTGAACATAAACCTTCACTTTGTTTTCCCTTTCTCAAAGACTGTCTGAATTATATCTGCTCTTCATTGATGATAATCTCCCCAGTAAACCAAGCTCTTGTGATAATGGATGTTATTGAGTTACTAATCAACCTTCCTATTTTTCATAGGAAGAAAATTCCTATGAAACTTTACCTTCTTGAAAATTATTTGATTTGGAAGAACATCAGAAACATAAACTATTACATCTGAGCATACGTGCTTCTTTTAACCATTCCAGTAAAAGGTCACCTCGGTAACTGATGTGTTTACTATAATCACATTTGTAGCTGAAAGAATAGATATTTTCTGATTATCCCTGATAAGTTGTTTTGCAGCTTGGCTATGTGAGCTCAGAGTAGAAAAGTAAATGGGTCCAATACCAATTGTGGCCTAGGTTCATTTTCTGTTATAACAATTTTTACAAAAAAAAAAAAAAAACAAAACAAGGAAACTCAAATTAAAGTAAATTTAAAAAAGAACTTTTGCGGAAATTTTACAACTGCCATCAAAACCTTAAAACCCATAAAATGTTCCCGTTCTACGTTTTCTAAAAGTACTCTTTGTTTTCTTCATCTTCAATAATTATATTAAGGACAGGGTAGAATATGCAAAGTTAAAGATTTAGCTTCAAGTTATTAAGCAATGCTATTTACTATCTTAAAGATAAATAAAACTATGTTTCTAATAATAGCAAACTAGAAAGGATTTTAATATTGTTTTATTGTCATACACAAATATGTTTAACAATTTTTATAATCTATATGTTGCTGAAAATGTGTAATTTGGTATGCATGTTAAGTAAGCTAACACCATATTAGGCAAACCCTGAAATCTCTACCACTTTGTATTTTTGAAGCTTATTCCTTGCTTATTTAAAATTCAGCTAGAGGCAAGGGAGGGGGTATGTGCTCTTAGTGATTCAGGAATTCAGATTGATGGAAGGTCTGCATCTAGAATGCATATCCCATAAGGCCACTTTAGACATTGACATCCAACCAACACACACAGAGTAATAAAACTTGAAGGACTGAATGAGGGATTTTTATAGGCCAGTATTGGTAGTCATTTACATCACTGCCATGTACATCCCATTGGTCATTACTCAGTCACAATAAAGGTAGGCTTGGAAATAGACTAAGAAAAAAAGAAAAAGCAGGGAAATTATTATGGCAAACAGTTAACCAGTGTCTTTTGTAGTCCCTTCATTCTACTAATATCTCCTTAATTCACAATACAATTTCAATGTTTGTTCCTTTGAAAATGTTTGATTCCCAGATATAATTTTTAAGCCCACATAAGATAATCATGATGGTGTGATCAGTAATCTAGAGCCAGACATCCTGGAATGTGAAGTCAAGTGGGCCTTGGAAAGCATCGCTACGAACAAAGCTAGTGGGGGTGATGGAATTCCAGGTGAGCTGTTTCAAATCCTGAAAGATGATGCTGTGAAAGTACTGCACTCAATATGCCAGCAAATTTGGAAAACTCAGCAATGGCCACAGGACTGGAAAAGGTCAGTGTTACTTCCAATTCCAAAGAAAGGCAATGCAAAAGAATGCTCAAACTACCACACAATTGCACTCATCTCACATGCTAGTAAAGTAATGCTCAAAATTCTCCAAGCCAGGATTCAGCAATACGTGAACCGTGAACTTCCTGATGTTCAAGCTGGTTTTAGAACAGACAGAGGAAGCAGAGATCAAATTACCAACATCCGCTGGATCATGGGAAAAGCAAGAGAGTTCCAGAAAAACATCTATTTCTGCTTTATTGACTATGCCAAAGCCTTTGACTGTGTGGATCACAATAAACTGTGGAAAATTCTGAAAGAGATGAGAATACCAGACCACCTGACCTTCCTCTTGAGAAATCTGTATGCAGGTCAGGAAGCAACAGTTAGAACTGGACATGGAACAACAGACTGGTTCCAAATAGGAAAAGGAGTCCGTCAAGGCTGTATATTGTCACCGTGTTTAACTTATATGCAGAGTACATCATGAGAAATGCGGGACTGGAAGAAACACAAGCTGGAATCAAGATTGCCGGGAGAAATATCAAAAACCTCAGATATGCAGATGACACCACCCTTATGGAAGAAAGTGAAGAGGAACTAAAAAGCCTCCTCATGAAAGTGAAAGAGGAGAGTGAAAAAGTTGGCCTAAAGCTCAACATTCAGAAAACAAAGATCATGGCATCTGGTCCCATCACTTCATGGGAAATAGATGGGGAAACAGTGGAAATAGTGTCAGACTTTATTTTTTTGGGCTCCAAAATCACTGCAGATGGTGACTGCAGCCATGAAATTAAAAGATGCTTACTCCTTGGAAGAAAAGTGATGACCAACCTAGACAGCATATTCAAAAGCAGAGATATTACTTTGCCAACTAAGGTCCATCTAGTCAAGGCTATGGTTTTTCAAGTAGTCATGTATGGATGTGAGAGTTGGACTGTGAAGAAGGCTGAGCGCCGAAGAATTGATGCTTTTGAACTGTGGTGTTGGAGAAGACTCTTGAGAGTCCCTTGGCCTGCAAGGAGATCCAACCAGTCCATTCTGAAGGAGATCAGCCCTGGGATTTCTTTGGAAGGACTGATGCTAAAGCTGAAACTCCAGTACTTTGGTCCCCTCATGTGAAGAGTTGACTCATTGGAAAAGACTCTGATGCTGGGAGGGATTGGGGGCAGGAGAAAAAGGGGACGACCGAGGATGAGATGGCTGGATGGCATCACTGACTCAATGGACATGAATCTGAGTGAACTCCAGGAGTTGGTGATGGACAAGGAGGCCTGGCGTGCTGCGATTCATGGGGTCACAAAGAGTCGGACATGACTGAGTGACTGAACTGAACTGAAGAAGTCAAAGAACATTATTCTAAAATTATGTGTACTCGCAGAATTTCTTATGATTAATTCTAAACAATAAAATATTATCCAACCTAAGACATCATGATTAATAATGAGATAGACATTTGTTATAAGCATTAGTTCATGTAAAAGAGAGCTCTCAAGGGAATAAAGATGTGACATATGATGACAGCCCCTAACCCCATCCATAGGAATCCTTTGCACCTGTTCAATACTCCCATCCCTCAACAATCACAAGTGTTGCTCAAAGCTCACACTTGTAATTCTCCAGTAACTTCTGAATTTTGCCCCTGGGTAATTAAAATCACTTCTCAAGGAGCTGCCTTGAAGCTATACAATATATTAAATGAAAGACTGGTGGGGATTACAAGTTTTGCTCTCTTGACCAGTATTGGGAGAGAATCTGTATTGTAGTGAAAGCTCCAAAGTTCATTGAGAAACAGGTGGAGTCTGACTTCAGTTCAGTTCAGTTGTTCAGTCCTGTCCAACTCTTTGCACCCCATGGACTGCAGCATGCCAGGCTTTCCTGTCCATCACCAACTTCCTGAGCTTGCTCAAACTCATGGCTGGAGTTTGACACCAAAAACTTGTTTTGTTACTTCTGTCCTATCTAGTGCTACTACTTCCAATAGAGGTGTTGCTGAATATCGCTCCCTGAGCAATTCTCTTTCAGGCACACAAATACTCATTTCAATCTGCTTCTAGGGAATCCAACTCAATACAGGAGATAAATCATTCAAAATATGTTTAAAAGTCCCTGGCATCTCTAGACATGTTTAGTGCAGATAGTGAAGCTGCAGCCTCTAAATTAACATTTTACATTCTGAAAAATATGTCTGTATCACTTCTTTACAAATAAGGCTTTTCTTGTTTTACAACTATGCTAAGAGTCTTTGGTTTCCTTTATACTCATCAGGAATGAAACACTAGGAATAAATATAAATGAAAAGAATAAAGCTAGGGACCAAGATCTAAGAAGAAGGTTGGTTTCAGCAAGTTAGTGAATAGTAAAGATGGTACCACAAGTAAATTGATTACCACTAGGAAGCATTGCAAGTTAACAGTCCATCAGTAAGTTCATGTGTAACTGGAATCAGGCATATTTGATGTTCTAAAACAAAGTGTGCACAAAGTCGTGTCACAAAGAGTCGGATACGACTGAGTGACTGAACTGAAGTGTACAATACCAATGCAAATACTGTTGTGTGTTCTGTATCCTCAGATTCAAATGTGGATCAAAATTGTGTGTTCTGTATCCTAATCTGTGTGTTCTGTATCCTCACATTCAACTGTAGATCAAAACTATGCCCCTCAAATTTCCAGGAAGTTACAAAAGATAAAATTTGAATTTGCTGCACACTGGCAACTATTCCCATAGCATTCACAATTATATTTGCAACTATTTACACAGCATTTACATTGTATTAGGTGAAAAAAATAACAAAATGGAAACTAATATATAATAAAAGATTCACAAAGCTATAAATTAATTTTTTGATGATATAAATAAAATGTACACACCTGTGGCAAAACTGATTAAGAAACAAGGTCACCACGAAACAATTTCAGGAATAGAAAAGGTACAGTACTACAGAACTTTAAGCAATACAAATATATCAAAATACTACTATGTACAACATTACAACAAGAAATTTGAAAATGTATATTGATGAAATTGACAAATTCCTGGAAAATTTCTACTTATAAAAACTAAGTCAAGAAGAAATAGAAACACTGATGAAATCCAGAAGTTACAGAGCCATCAGTTCTGTTCAGTTCAGTCGCTCAGTCATGTCCGACTCTTTGCGACCCCATGAATTGCAGCACGCCAGGCCTCCCTGTCCATCACCAACTCCTGGAGTTCACTCAGACTCATGTCCATTGAGTCAGTGATGCCATCCAGCCATCTCATCCTCTGTCGTCCCCTTATAGCTAGTCACAATTCCAGTTATTAGACGCATGTAGACTGCAGCACCAGTGAAAGTTTGTTTCTCTTGATTGAATATGATTCTTATTAGTCTGATTTGACAAGTTAATCCTTTATGTGAGCACAGTTTTATTTCTTCTAAAAAGACTGGATTTTAATTTCACCAAATATTAATAATACTATCTTTTAGGGGAGCACTATATTTGTTATATTGTTTGGGGGATTTTGTTTAGTATTTTAGTTTACAAAATAAAAAATCAAATTGGTCAAGCCATGTGGCATGCAAAATTTTAGTTTTCCAACCAGAGATTGAAACTGTGCCCCCTGCAATGGCAGCCTGGCGTCCTAATCACTGGACCACCAAGGAATTCTCATACAGAATAAAATTTTAAAACAAAGTTTATGAAATGTAACATAATTGATACACTCCATTTTTAGCTCAAACACATTTCATTTTTTAAATGTGATGAAACTAATACTACATAAAATTATTTAGCAACTTTATATAATATTTACCCACTTGCAAGTGTGACAACTTTTTATGCAGCAAGTTGTTATGAATAACTCTAAAATCCTGAAAGTAAGGGTATATTATAGAAATATTTATTCATAGCTGGTGCTTCTAAAGTGTATAGTGGTTTTCAAGAGAAATTAGTGACATATTTGGAAACCACTATAACGTGTATTCCTATACTGTGTTAACTGGTCTTTAGGGTTTATACTATTAATCAAGTACCAATGATACAAATTTTTTTTTGCACAAATTACTCAATTTTCTAAGGCCAGGAGCTATTCTAGGTTTTAAAAATCATTTTAGTTTCTGAAAATTTCTCGTCTCTCCTTTTATGTAACTGCTATTTTATCTTTTACTTTCTAGAAACTGGAAAGCAAGTTTTTCTTTATTAAATAATAGATGTTCATGAAGACATAAATATATAAGGACAATTTTAAAATTTCTATTTTAATGAATAGCAATAGATATATTTTGCTGTGTCTGGATAAGTGTGAGCACTGTCCATGGTTTGCTCAATATAAGTTGATTTTTATTCTCTTTTTCTTGAGGGACAACTCAAATTGCAGTACTAAAAAGTGATTCAAATACAATCCTACAGTCTTCATACTCTTTAATCATCAGAGAAATGCAAATCAAAACCCCAGTGAGATATCACCTCAAATCTGTCAGATGATTACCATCAAAAAGACAATATATAACAAATGTTGATGATGATGTGGAAAAATAGGAACCCTACCTCACTATTTGAGGGATTAGAACTGGACATGGAACAACAGACTGCTTCCAAATAGGAAAAGGAGTATGTCAAGGCTGTATAATGTCATCCTGCTTATTTAACTTATATGCAGAATACATCATGAGAAAAGCTGGGCTGGAAGAAGCACAAGCTGGAATGAAGACTGCTGGGAGAAGTATCAATAAACTCAAATATGCAGATGACACCACTCTTATGGCAGAAAGTGAAGAGGAACTAAAAAGCCTCTTGATGAAAGAGGAGAGTGAAAAGGTTGGCTTAAAGCTCAACATTCAGAAAATGAAGATCATGGCATCTGGTCCCATCACTTCATGAAAAATAAATGGGGAAACAGTGGAAACAGTGTCAGACTTTATATTTTGGGGCTCCAAAATCACTGCAAATGGTGATTGCACTCATGAAATTAAAAGACGCTTACTCCTTGGAAGAAAAGTTATGACCAACTCAGAGAGCAGATTGAAAAGCAGAGACATTACTTTGCCAACAAAGGTCCGTCTAGTCAAGGCTATGGTTTTTCCAGTAGTCATGTATGGATGTGAGAGTTGGACTGTGAAGAAGGCTGAGTGCCGAAGAATTGATGCCTTTGAACTGTGGTGTTGGAGGAGACTCTTGAGAGTCCCTTGGACTGCAAGGAGATCCAACCAGTTCATTCTAAAGGAGATCATCATTCTTTGGAAGGAATGATGCTAAAACTGAACTCCAGTATTTTGGCCACCTCATGCGAGGAGTTGACTCATTGGAAAAGACTCTGATGCTGGGAGGGATTGGGGGCAGGAGGAGAAGGGGACGACCGAGGATGAGATGGCTGGATGGCATGACTGACTCGATGGATGTTGAGTTTGAGTGAACTCCGGGAGTTGGTGATGGACAGGGAGGCCTGGCGTGCTGCAATTCATGGGGTCGCAAACAGTCGGACATGACTGAGCGACTGAACTGAACTGAACTGAAATTGACACAGCCACTATGAAAAACAGTACGGAGGTTCTTAAAAAATTAAAATATAACTAATATATGATCCAGCATTGCTACTTATTGATATTTTTCCAAAGAAAACAAAAATACAAATTTGAAAAGATATATGTGTCCCAATGTTTATTGCAGCATTGTTCTGAATAGACAAGATATGGAAGCAACATAAGTGTCCATAGATAAATGAATGGGTAAAAAAGACATGGTATATAATATATATATATAGACACACACATATGCAATGGATTATCACTCGGCCATAAAAAAGAATGAAATCTTGCCATTTGTGACAACATAAACAGATCTAGAAAGTATTATGCTAAGCAAAATAAGTTAGAAACAGAAAGATGAATGCCTTATGATTTCACTTATTTTTTGGAATTTTAAAAACAAAACTTACAAACAAACATGACAAAAACAGAAAGAAACTCATGGATACAAAGAACAAACTACTAACTGCAAAAGGGGAGAAGGTTGGGAGGATGAGTGAAATAGGTGAGGGAGACTAACATGTACAAACTTTCAGTTATAAAATAAATAAGTCACAGGATTCAATACAGTGCAGGAAAAGCAGTAAATAATATCACAGTAATTTTGTATGGTAAAAGATAAAATTATTGTGGTGATCATTTTGTACTGTGTAAAAATATCTAATCACTATTTTGTGTTCCTGAAACTAATGCTGTAAATCACTAACACCTAAATAAACAAGGAGTGTGGAGAAAGAAATACAACCACATTCTTTAAAATTTTCTTGAAATAGACTAAGAATCTTGGCAGGATGGGGAGAAACCCTCTTCCTTCACTTGCTTATGTTTATATATATACTGGCATAAGTTTTTGGTGAGAAGGTTAGCAATATCTGTTATATTTAACATGAGCATTGCTTTTATCCCAGAAACTTCATTATTTAGGATTCTATACAGTCACATGTACACAAAAATACAAACATGCTTATCATCACATTACTTTCAGTAGAAAAATTATAGTAATAGCCTAAAAGTTTATTAATAGGAGAATGGCATTGGATCATGTTACTCTGAAATATTACATGGTCATTCAATTAAAAAGGCAGATATCTTTCTACAGGAATGAAAATACAGCTTATATGCATTGTTATGCTTAAAAACTTCATTTAGTTTTTACGGTCATGCATATTGGGGAAATAGTTTCACACATAGTAATATAAAGAGTAGTAAAAATTGTAAGAAAATGCTAACGAAAGAGCAGAGAAGTACATTAAGTTTTCAGTTTAAATGAAGAAACTTCTCCCCTTGAAGAAACTGTTTCAGACAAAACACTTCTTATTTTTAACTATGTCACTCTCATTTAGAAAAAGGACTCTGTCCTAGTGAGCTGCCTGATTTACCATTACTGTAAAGTATATAAAAGAGGAATTTCATACCTATTCTATAAACTGCTATTGTTTATATTCATCATTGTTTGCATCATAATCAAGGTGTTTTAGCAGTTTTCTGATGGGTGCCTTGCAGCTAAACACTATTGTAATTGACCTTCAATCCCTGTATTGGAAAGAGTCCCTGGAGAAGGAAATGGCAACCCACTCCAGTATTCTTGCCTAGAGGATCCCATGGACAGAGCCTGGCAGGCTACAGTCCCTGGGGTCACAAAAGAGTTGGAGACAACTTAGCGACAAAGCAGCAGTAGCGATATCTGTATAGATACTTCATATCATGGAAAGTTGAAGGGACTGAAATTAGAAGTTTATGCAGATACTTATATCCATATCTATGTTTGGCCCCCAAATTTCAAACATGAACAGTACAATTTCTGATCTCTTCCATTTACAGGTGCCTCTTTTGTCAATTTTCAACTCCCTTCAGTATCCAAACCCTCAATCATGTAAAATAATTCAATGTTTTGTAAATCACTCATATAATCAAGATCAGTTGATGCATGATTAGTCATTGTTATAATGAAAGGGGAAGACGTAAGTAAATATTTATAAATGATAGTCAGGATGGGATCACTCTGATGAAATTCAATTTTTTCACAAAAGCTGATGAAATTATCATCTCAATGTTGACAATCTCTTTTGGAAGAAAATCCAAAGTAAACATTAAGCTATCAAGATTTCAATTTATTCATTTTATGAGCTTAAATTGTTGCCTATAGTACAAAAATCTGTCATGTAAAAACCTTCATTTGAAGGTGCTATAGTCTAAAAAAAACCTTTCATCTGTATAATGTTATTAAATCCTCTCACAAAAATCTCTTAAAATACATTGATCTTCATATTAGACATAAGGAATCTAACGTTCAGGCAGAATAGCATGCTTGAACAAGTTCTAGAGCACAGATTAATAAAGTATGGACTTTAGAAGTAGACACTCTGGGTTCAAATTTTTCTCTACTTTGCATTTACTGAATGACTCATGAAAGTTACTCAAACTCTCTGTTCTCTAGCTTTCTCATTCATAAAATGGAGTGATGAAAATGATAGTACATTTTCCACACCTATATTATGGTAAAGAGATAAGTCAAATGCTCCTAACAGTAATTGGCACATAGAAAGTATGAGTATTGGATATTGGTAACTGATGGAGTCTAGACTTGAACTTCAATCAGTTGTCAGATTTAAACTCTGGAGCAAGACAAACCTGGATTTCATTCTTACTCCACTATGCAGAAGCTGTGTGAATTAGGGGTGAGCAATTTTCTTCATAGATATAATAGGAATAAAATATACATGCATACATAATAGACTTGTGAGAATTATGTTTGTCACCATAGTAGAGAAGATACATGGTGCCTCATTCAGACCAGCTGTACAGTAGATGATAATTTCATTTTCAACTCCTGTGCAAGTATTTGAGTGATTCTACTTACAAAAGATGTGCTGATTAAGCAATATTTATTTAAAACAATGCACACATAGACAATGCTGGTCTTACTGACTCACTTCTCAGTGTAATCCGTAAGTCATCATCCTCATTTTACAGATGAAGAGATCAAGGCAGAGAAAGGTTAGGCAATATATCAAAGATCATAAAACTAAGTGATAGGATCAGAGTGAGGATCCAAGAAGTTAGTACCTGACATTACATTCTGTTGATTCTGAACACTTCCATATTTAGATACACTTCCTGATGTATTTAGACATCCCAGGTGGTGTTGGTGGTAAAGAATCTGCCTGCCAATGGAGGAGATGCAAGAGACGTGGGTTCACTCCCTGAGTGGGGAAGATCCCCTGGAGTAGGAAATAACAACCTGCTCTAGTATTCTTGCCTGGGAACACCATAGACAGAGGAGCCTGGTGGACTACAGTCCATGGGGCCACAAAGAGCCAGACTGAGCAACTGAGCACATGTGTGTGTGCGCGCGCGCACACACACACACACACTAAAAGACTCTGATGCTGGGAAGGATTGGGGGCAGGAGCAGAAGGGGACGACAGAGGATGAGATGGCTGGATGGCATCACCAGCTTGATGGATGTGAGTTTGAGTGAACTCCGGGAGTTGGTGATGGACAGGGAGGCCTGGAGTGCTGTGATTCAAGGGGTCGCAAAGAGTTGGACACGACTGAGCAACTTAACTGAATTGAACTGAAAGACCATTTTTTGCCCAACAGAGGGAATGGACTGGGACTACATCTATCCTGATCAAGGGTCAGAGTACAAAAAAAAATCTCTAAGATTCATAATTCATACATTCAGTGGTTTGTTATGCAATTGAATATAAGCTGACTATTCACACAGATATAGAATGAACGCTATGAATAAGATTTGGCAAAAACAACAGACTTTAGTCCTGTAAGGGTTTTATACATTTAAATTATAAGATGTGGAACATAAAATAGTATACTAAATATAAATCTAATTGCATATTACAGAAAAACAAATACAAGATTTTTAAAGTAGATTAATTTAAATGATGAAATTATAAATATTCAAAATTATCATAAGAGAAACAAGAACATAATCAAGGAACATGGTTACATCTACAGGATTCAATTTTAAAAGTCTAGGCAGATTGAAAGGAAACTGGAGTGTATTTAAGGAAACAAATCATTAAAATAAAATATAATTCCAAGGACAGATTAAACAGCACTCTTGACACTACTGAAGATGGAATTAATGATATAGAAATATGAATCTGAAGGTACAATCCACAATGTAGAAGATAGAAAATAAAAAGAGCTCGTGCAATGTGAAAAAATAGAAAGGTATTTCAGAGGTCTAATTTGAGTTGCAACAGTCTTACTCAGGATGCGTACTGATTTAGACTTCTTGGAAGAAAAGCTATGACCAACCTGCTGCTGCTGCTGCTAGGTCGCTTCAGTCGTGTCCGACTCTGTGCGACCCCATAAATGGCAGCCTACCAGGCTCCGCCATCCCCGGGATTCTCCAGGCAAGAATACTGGAGTAGGTTGCCATTTCCTTGTCCGATGCATGAAAGTGAAAAGTGAAAGTGAGGTCGCTAGGAGTCGGACACGACTGAGCGACTTCACTTTCACTTTTCACTTTCATGCATCGGACAAGGAAATGGCAACAAGTGAAGTCGCTCAGTCGTGTCCGACTCCTAGCGACCTCATAGATTGCAGCCTACCAGACTCCTCCGACCATGGGATTTTCCAGGCTAAAGTACTGGAGTGGGGTGCCATTGCCTTCTCCATGGCCAACCTAGATAGCATATTAAAAAGCAGAGACATTACTTTGCCAACAAAGGTCTGTCTAGTCAAAGCTATGGTTTTCCCAGTAGTCATGTATGGATGTGAGAGTTGGACTATAAAGAAAGCTGAGTGCCGAAGAATTGATGCTTTTGAACTGTGATGTTGGAGAATACTCTTGAGAGTCCATTGGACAGCAAGGAGATCCAACCAGTCCATCCTAAAGGAAATCAGTCCTGAATATTCATTGGAAGGACTGATGCTGAAGCTGAAACTCCAATACTTTGGCCACCTGATGCGAAGAACAGACTCAATGGAAAAAATCCTGACGCTAGGAAAGATTGAAGGCAGGAGGAGATGGGGATGACAGAGGATGAGATGGTTGGCTGGCATCCCTGATGCAAGAGACATGAGTTTGAGTAAACTCCAGGAGTTGGTGATGGACAGGGAGACCTGACGTGCTGTGGTTCATGGGATCGCAGAGTCAGACATGACTGAGTGACTGAACTGAACTGAACTGAAAATTGAACTGAACTGAATAATAGCAGAGGACAAAAGATAGAGAAAAATATTTTTAAGATGCTACAAAAAAAGTTGAGTGAAAATATATTCATTTAAATTCTTATTGAAAAACATGGATGAACTAAAGACTTTCATTGTGATACCGGGGTAAATTAAGACATTTTCAGACAAATGAAACTAAGTTTAGCATCAATAGACTTTCACTAAAGAAATTTCTAAACAATGTACTTTAAGAATAAGGAAAATGTGGAGATAATCCTATAGAAATATTTAACATTTGACACAGCAATGTGAACAAAGAATGAGAAAGTAATTACTAAGATGTAATCAAAGAGGAATTAAATTAAATAGCAAATAACATCTATTTGGGGATTAAAAGTTGGGAAGAACTGAAACACTGGACAACGATAACATTTAAGTTAGGGCTGACAGGATAGATATAAGACATTTTCAAGGTTTTTTATTATTCAGAAAAATATTTATATTATTGGTTTGCTTTAAACTTCGTAAATATAGAAAAATTTTAAAGTAACCATTAGCAGAATACAAATACAGTATTTAACATCCAAACAAAAAATAGACAAAAGACATGAACGGACATCACAGAAGGTGAAATTAGGAAAACTGAAAATGAAATAACCATAAAAGATCCTCAACCTCACATTTAAATGGAAAAATGCAAAATAAAACCATATGTTTTATAATTTCATACCTATCCTATTGGCAAAACTCTAAATGTCTGATAATGTTAACTGTTGGCTAGAAAGTGGAGCAACAGTAACTCTTACATGGCTTGTGTGTGTGGATTAAGGCAACCACTCTAGCAAACATTTTTGTAATATTTTGAGAAGTCAAAAGTGCTCTAAAAAACTTATGCTAAAATGCTAGGACTTCTATCATCTTTTCCCTGACTCTTAAACAGCCTGAGGCAAATCTCATATTTGTACTAAATTACATGAACCATTGTTAAAGTTATAGCAGATATTAGTTAACTCACAGAGAAGGCAATGGAAACCCACTCCAGTATTCTTGCCTGGAAAATCCCATGGATGGAGGAGCCTGTTAGACTGCAGTCCACGAGGTCACAAAAAGTCGGACACTTACTGAGCGACTTCACTTTCACCTTTCACTTTCATGCATTGAAGAAGGAAATGGCAACCCACTCCAGTATTCTTGCCTGGAAAATCCCAGGGGCAGGGGAGCCTGGTGGGCTGCCGTCTGTAGGGTCGCACAGAGTCGGACACGACTGAAGCGACTTAGCAACAGCAGCAGCAGCAGTTAACTCAGGGCTTCCCAGGATTCAAACCCCAATTTTTTTTTTTTAAACATATTTTCCTTCTCTGGGAAAACGCAAGAAGTTAACCAGAGGTTTTGTTATTTGTAAGCAACAGCTTTGATTCCTTACTAACTTACTTAGGTTAAAGCAATGATCTTTTCATACCTGTTCTCAGTGTCTAGTAGTAGACCTGGCTCATAGTAAGCTTAGACTGTTCAATTTCAAATTACTGGGTAACATCCAGGTATAAATTAGGTTCTTCGTAGTGTGGTTTTTTAAGACATTATCTGTAATATCAGAATAGAAACTTAATAAACACCATTCAGCAAAAGTTCTTCAAAGATAAATTCATTCAGTGTGCAAGATTTGGCCTCTTTTACATAACTTTCATTTCTTCTTAATTTACATGTTATTTTCAGGGTACTGTGTTTCTCCTCCAGGAACAAATTATTTGAAGAACCCTAAGTAACTTCTATGGTATTGTACTTCAGATGTGATAAAAATCTTTTTAGTTTAGAAATGGAACTAGAAAAGCTGCAATACACATGTATGAAATGTTTTTCGTTTTACAGACATATGAAGAGGCCCTTTCCCTCTCACGAGCTTCCTGTCTTCAAAAGTCCACGAAACATATGAGCCTAATGAGACCTGATAGCTTCCTGAACTGAAAAACACAATGGTTTTGTAAAACCAGGGGCTTTTAGCTTTTTTTTTTTTTCTTTTTTGGTATTCTTGTAGTTGTTATCCGATGGCATTTTCAGGGAGACCAATACATCTTTAGCTTTGTTTTCTATTGCTGGGCAGGCATGATGGTAACTGAAAGTTCATCTGGAGTTTTAATTGAATGTGTTTTTAGAGATGCAGCACAACAGATCAGAATGATTTGCTTATAATTCCCTTTGGGGCAAGTTGCTGGCATGGGCTATGCTGAATTACCATTTTGCCTTTTTCGCCTTTTTTTCTTCATTTTTGAGTGTGTCCCTTTGAGCAACACTGTCATAGCTGCTAGCTATGCAATTAGGCATCTCTGTCTGCCTCTCTTTCAATCTTTTTCTCCATATTAAGCTAGTAAGAAAATGTTAAGCCCCTAGGCATCTGTATCTATTAATAGGAAAAGGAGATTAACTGTCCCCGTTGCATAGATTTATGATGAGTAGACTTCTAGCAGAGTTCTCTTTTGTTTCCTCCCTTTTGGTAACAAGGAAGCTCCAGGTATCCCTGCAACATTATAAAGTGGCTCGGCAGTAGGGCCTCTGATCTGATCTCTGATGGGAGATTGTTGGTCCTCCATCTTGTGTCCATAAACAGGATTAGGACAAAGAAAACAATTAGACTTAGTTCAACACTCTTATTTTACAGATGAAGAAATAGACTCCTGTGTCCACAGTAGAGAAAGCAAAGCTTGGACAGCAGGCGTTTGCAGCAAAGGGCTTTTTGCAGGACACCAAGCAAAGTGGAAGACAAGTTTCAAATCTACTCCAACCTGATCTTTGACTTAGGGGTTTTTTTAAGGGCAGAATGAAGAAGCTGGGTTAATCATGGTCTTGTGACATTTCTTGATCATGGTTTTAGGAGTCAGCATGTCTATGGTTTACAAGTCTCTGGTCTGGTTGTCCCTGACCCAGGCATCTGTAAGCTCATCTTGCCTTAGAGAAACAACCTGAATTTGTATGTTAACAATGTTATAGACAACAGCGATTTTAGACACCTGACTCTGGTTGCTTATGGCTCAGTTAGTAAAGGACTGAGGTCAGAGGGGAACAAGAAAGGGAACAACACAAAAGAATAAAGATTTGAATTGGGACAAGTCAATCATAAACTTGGCAGGGGAACTCAATTTGAGAGGAACGCAGTTTCACAGGTATCCTACCACTTTTATGAAAGTTCTGAATTTTTTTATATCCCTTATTTTGGGATCAAAACTTAACATTTTCCATAAGTGAAATATTTAGAAAATCATTCCTTCTGGGATAATAACAAAATTAGAGCAAGACAGATAGTAGAACAGAATTTCGAAAAAGGATTTCGAAAAGAAAGACAGCAAGTATGTGTCTGGTATGAGACCTTACAGAAGAGCTTTTATTTAATTCAAAAATGCTATTTTCAAACTATCTGAGGATTCTCAATTTACATCACTCATGTGAATCTAGGTTTGTTTTTTTTTCCCCTACAAAAAGACAATTTTAAAATATAATTATATAAGCTAAAAATTAGCAAACACAAAGGGATAGTTTGTTACATAATGAAGTAATTCTTCAAGTGTGATACTAGTAAAATAAAGAAGACTACACTAACACTAGTTATATCATAGTGTTCTTGTGAAGATTTAATGAGTTGATATAGGTAAAGTGCTTAGAACAATGCCTGGCATATTATAAACATTACATGTATTATATACTCTTATGCTGCATGCCTGTGTGTTCAGTCGTGTCTGACTCTTTTGAAACCTATGGACTGTAGGCTCCTTTGTCCATGAGTTTTCCTAGGCAAGAATCCTGGAGTGGGTTGCCATTTCCTTCTCCAGGTGATCTTCCTGACCAAAGGACTGAATCCATGTTTCCTGCATTACAGGCAGATTCTTTACCACTGAGCCACTGGGGAAGGCCATTGTATACTCTTACTGTTAATCTATTATCAAGCTACAACTAATCTATTGGATTAACTGATTGGAATTTAGCTTCAAGAAAGGCCTGGAAGAGCAAGACTAATACAAAGATTTTTTAAAGTTTCTATGAGGAAGATAAATGAGTTGCGAGCCTCATTGAGATACCTGAGAATTAAGGCTGCTTATGGATCTTGTATCCTCTATGTATAGTTAAGAAGCATTTGCCACAAAAATGCAATAGAAAATAAACCTTATTGCTTCATGTTTCATTATGAGTTTTCTAAAGGTCTGTATGCCTTCTGTAAATAACAGGGCTTTATTTCCACCAAAAAATCTCATTTGTTTCCCTGGATCTTTGAAACAACTAATGTTTCACCTGTTCCTGGATGAATATCACTTCATAGGAATCTATAAAGAAATCTATAATAAAAGAAATTGCTGAGATATCCTTTGACTAGAAAACAAAGGAAACGTGCCTGTCATCTTTTATTCTTTCTTCTTCTTTGACCAATGCTTTTCAAACTTGAACGTGCATACAAATCTCCTAGGAAATTTATTCAAATGCAGATTTTGATTCTCTAGGTCCCCTGTGGGGCCTGAGAGTCTACATTTCCAATAAGCTTCCAAGATGACAATATCACAATTTATGCAATTTCTATCACTTATGATTATAAACAAATTATCTTGATTCTTCATGGACTCTCAGATGGCAGTTCTGTAGGCTTCCTGATTCAGGCACTTAACCTTAGAACCACATTTCTAATTTTCAAGTCTTCCTCACTCCAATTCACGTCTCTCTCTCCACTGCCAAAGTCATCTTTTCCAAGTAGTGTTTTGATCTCACTCACCATGTGCTAAAAATCTTTCAGTAGATCTTCTGCCTAAAACTCATTTACTGGGCATCAACTTGAGAAGAGTGCTCTACTATAAACTTACTATATCCTCAGAATACAAAGATGAAAAAAACATAATAATTTTAAAATAAAAAAGGGCAATTGTCTAGATACAAGGTGAGATCAGAAAGTTAGAAAAGATTTGTTGTTATGCTTAAGGTTTCTCATTATCAATGGTCTTTTATGCCAGATTAGCCCCACATTTGGAATGTATGACTTTAGAGTTTCAAGGATTCAAGATTTATTATTTTAGGCCATAAATGATCTTTAGAACTCTTGGATGTCCATGTCAGTTATTCAAACCATATTTCTGCTACCCTGAGAGTGAGTCTTTTGAGGGATAAGGGATGAGCAAGATGACTATCCCTGAATCTCCTGAAGGTTCTATAAGGTCTGGTATAAGACCCTTATATCAGAATTTCTGTGTGCAGGATCATCTTTCTGAGAAAACCTTCTTTCTGATTCTGAGAAAAATCTCAGACTTCTCATAGTTGAAGCTACTTATCTCATGCTACATACTGAAGTCTGATCAGAAGATGAACCCCTGATAATGACTCGAGCATGCCTTCTCCCCTACTAAAAATAACTTTATTCCTCTGAAAAAATATATTTCTATGTCCTTCAATGTCCAGCTTTAAACCACCTCTCCCTAAAGCCTTCTCTATTTATATCAAATGACCTCTAGTTCTTCTTCCCAAGAATCTTCATGGCTAGATAATTGGTGGGGATTTATCACAGACTTCATATTTTCTAATTGTTTTATAAAATTTTTAGACCTTAAAAGGCAGTGATATTCTGTGGTGTTCCTACGTACTGTACTTTACAAACCATTCTAATATGCTAGTCATTTAGTATTTTCATTAGCACTTAATAGTGAAGATGGTGCTATTTGGGTTCAGCATTAGGATAATGGTCCTGTCTTTGGGGGCCACATCCAAATGGAAGATGCCTTTCTGAAAGGACAATCAAGGTGTTGGAGGATCCAGAAGTGTGTTAACTTCAACTGGAAAATGTGTATATTCATCAGGACACCTCTGGGTGACTTAAAAATTGTTCTCAAACATTGAATGTGAGACTGGGATTGGATTATTGCTTGTGACAGAATATTTTGCACTGTATTAGTATTATAACTTCTACTTCAGGCTAGGCCTGAAGCCATTATGGCACTTGGGTTACCTGGGCCAGTTTGGAAAGAAGAGGAAGTCAGTGTGTGTAGGACTTGACTTGCTGTCTAGCTATGCCCAAGGGTTAATAACCTGCACTTCACCTTCTCCAGACCCAGTGACTAATAAATAATGGTTAGCTCAGAAGGAAGGTAGGACTGAATCTGGCAATTCACAACCTCAGTGCCTTTGACTGAAAAGGACTAGAATAGGCAAGGCATAATATGGGAGACAGGGACAGAACACATTTCATTTCAATATTTTTGAAAATGTGCTTTGCTTTTTCATTATTAGAAAAAAAATTTCTTCGTGTTTTGAGAAAGGATAGAGAATTGTATTATGAAATGATTTTTCTGATAAAACAAGATATGCTTTCAACAGGAAACAAGTACTAAAAGAGTTTTCCAAATTACTCAATCCTCTATCCAAGTGACACACAAGGAAACACAAAACAATAAATGCAGAGACGACCTCTGAGTACAGAAAAAATTTTGTATACAATTTAATAGTAAGCTAAGGCACTTATAATCATCACTGTTTGGAAAATGTTGAAATTGACATGGGATATGTGAAATGAAATGCTTTATCCTTTACACTCTATCAGTAAATAAGCCTTTTCCAAATGTAAATTCCTGAACCCAGGTGAAACAAAGCCAGCTTTTTGGAAGCCTTTAGCTACTTCCCCCTTGGAGCTGGGGGATGTGAGAAGCAGCTACCTGCCATATTCACCATCTCTAATGGTAAACAAGGAATTAGTATGTGAACAATAAAGAAAGAAGGATTGGTTCTAGATAGCTAGATGTATATGAAAGAAATTATTTCAGCAAGCCCAGATACTTGGATCTTCCCAAGCATAGATCACTAAATCTCTTAATTTGAAAGATTTGTGCTTGTGTCCTAAGTTGCTTTAGTCCTGTCCAACTCTTTGTGACCCTATGGACTGTAGCCAGCCAGGCTCCTTTGTCCATGGGATTCTTCAGGAAAGAATACTGGAGTGGGTTGCCATGCCCTCCTCCAGGGAATCTTCCTGACCCAAGGATCCAATCCAGGTGTCTTATGTCTCCTGCATTAGCAGGTGGGTTCTTTACCACTAATGCCACCTGGGAAGGCTGTGAGATTTAGTTTTCTCTTAATTAATAGTAATCTTTCAATATTCAGATTACATACCCCTTGCTGCAAATTTGTATATAACCTGGCTCCTCTCTCACCTCTTCAGAAATCAGCTCTCTAGGGGTCACATGAGATACTGTCTCCCAGGCTTAAGTCATAACATGCCCACCAAATTAGCCTAACTCTCAACTTTTAGGTTGTATGTATATTTTTTTTTAGTGGTTAGATAACTTTAAAAAACAAACAAAGTTTACTTTAAGAGTAGCTTTTGATTTACAGAAATATTTAAAGGGTTAACACAGAGAGTCCCAATAAACCTATACTTAGTTTTCCTATCCTTAGCATCTTATCTTAGTATATGTATTTGTTATAATTAAAAAACAAAACATTGATGTGTTTGGAGAGTGTGTAATTTCCTCAGTTCTGTCTTGCTGCATCAAAATTTTGAAGCAGTGGACTAGTGTTACAGCTTGGTTACAGTTCAGTTTAAACAGCAGACCAGTGTTACAGCTCAGTTACAGCTCAGTTTTATTTGGCAAGCAAAGGAAAATACATCCTCAAGGAATGAGGACAGGCCAACCCAAAAGAAGAGCGGGGCTCAATTTTGGCTTCTTTTTTTTTTCTTTTTTTTTTCTTCTCCCACTGAGCCTGCCTTGTGTATCCTGGGCTAGCCAGGAGGGCTATTTGTTTCACCTGAAGTTCTCACTCCAGTGTTCGGACCTTCTTTGCTCTATTTTCACAGGATTTTTCCTTTCTTTGTCTTTTAGCCGCCACCATTTTGGACTCCTTTTTCCTATTCTAACAACTTAATAGATGTTAACTAAGTTCAGTTCAGTTCAGTCGCTCAGTCGTGTCCGACTCTTTGTGACCCCATGAATTGCAGCATGCCAGGCCTCCCTGTCCATCACCAACTCCCGGAGTTCAGTGATGCCATCCAGCCATCTCATCCTCTGTCGTCCCCTTCTTTTCCTGCCCCCAATCCCTCCCAGCATCACAGTCTTTTCCAATGAGTCAACTCTTCACATGAGGTGGCCAAAGTACTGGAGTTTCAGCTTTAGCATCATTTCTTCCAAAGAAATCCCAGAGTTGATCTCCTTCAGAATGGACTGGTTGGATCTCCCTGCAGTCCAAGGGACTCTCAAGAGTCTTCTCTAACACCACAGTTCAAAAGCATCAATTCTTCCATGCTCAGCCTTCTTCACAGCCCAACTCTCACATCCATACCTGACCACAGGAAAAACCATAGCCTTGACTAGACAGAACTTAGTCGACAAAGTAGTATCTCTGCTTTTGAATATGCTATCTAGGTTGGTCATAACTTTTCTTCCAAGGAGTAAGCGTCTTTTAATTTCATGGCTGCAGTCACCATCTGCAGTGATTTTGGAGCCCAAAAAAATAAAGTCTGGCACTGTTTCCACTGTTTCCCCATCTATTTCCCATGAAGTGATGGGACCAGATGCCATGATCTTCGTTTTCTGAATGTTGAGCTTTGACTCTCAAGAGTCTTCTCTAACACCACAGTTCAAAAGCATCAATTCTTCCATGCTCAGCCTTCTTCACAGCCCAACTCTCACATCCATACCTGACCACAGGAAAAACCATAGCCTTGACTAGACAGAACTTAGTCGACAAAGTAGTATCTCTGCTTTTGAATATGCTATCTAGGTTGGTCATAACTTTTCTTCCAAGGAGTAAGCGTCTTTTAATTTCATGGCTGCAGTCACCATCTGCAGTGATTTTGGAGCCCAAAAAAATAAAGTCTGACACTGTTTCCACTGTTTCCCCATCTATTTCACATGAAGTGATGGGACCGGATGCCATGATCTTCATTTTCTGAATGTTGAGCTGTAAGCCAACGTTTTCACTCTCCTCTTTTACTTTCATCAAGAGGCTTTTTAACTCCTCTTCACTTTCTGCCATAAGGGTGGTGTCATCTGCATATCTGAGGTTATTGATATTTCTCCCAGCAATCTTGATTCCAGCTTGTGTTTCTTCCAGTCCAGCATTTCTCATGATGTACTCTGCATATAAGTTAAATAAACAGGGTGACAGTATACAGCCTTGACGTACTCCTTTTCCTATTTGGAACCAGTCTGTTTTTCCATGTCCAGTTCTAACTGTTGCTTCCTGGCCTGCATACAGATTTCTCAAGAGGAAGGTCAGGTGGTCTGGTATTCCCATCTCTTTCAGAATTTTCCACAGTTTATTGTGATCCACACAGTCAAAGGCTTTGGCATAGTCAATAAAGCAGAAATAGATGTTTTTCTGGAACTCTCTTGGTTTTTCCATGATCCAGCGGATGTTGGCCATTTGATCTCTGGTTCCTTTGCCTTTACTAAAACCAGCTTGAACATCAGGAAGTTCACTGTTCACGTATTGCTGAAACCTGGCTTGGAGAATTTTGAGCATTAGTTTACTAGCGTGTGAGATGAGTGCAATTGTGCGGTAGTTTGAGCATTCTTTGGCATTGCCTTTCTTTGGGATTGGAATGAAAACTGACCTTTTCCAGTCCTGTGGCCACTGCTGAGTTTTCCAAATTTGCTGGCATACTGANATTAGTTTACTAGCGTGTGAGATGAGTGCAATTGTGCGGTAGTTGGAGCATTCTTTGGCATTGCCTTTTTTTGGGATTGGAATGAAAGCTGACCTTTTCCAGTCCTGTGGCCACTGCTGAGTTTTAAAGCCCACACTTTATACAGATTTCCTTAATTTTTATCTAATGTCCTTTTTCAGTTCCAAAATCCCTTCTAGGACAAAACATCACGTTAGTCATCATGTCTCCTTAGGCTCCTTAAGGCTGTTAGAGTTTCTCAAACTTTCTGTATTTTTAATGACCTTGACAATTTTGAAGAATATCGATCAGATAGTTTATAGAATGTCCTTCAGTGGAGATTTGTCCAATGTTTAACTCATGATTAGTCTGAGGTTATAAGTTTTGAAAGGAAAAAAACAGAGGTAAACTGCCATTTACATCACAACTTTTCAAGGATTAGTTTAGTTCAGTCGCTCAGTCATTTCCAACTCTTTGCAACCCCATGAACTACAGCATTCCAGGCCTCTCTGTCAATCACTAACTCCTGGAGTTTACCCAACCTCAAGTCCTTTGAGTCAGTAATCCCATCCAACCATCTCATCCTCTATTGTCCCCTTCTCCTCCAGCCTTCCATCTTTCCCAGCATCAGAGTCTTTTCCAATGAGTCAACTTTTCACATCAGGTGGCCAAAGTATTGGAATTTCAGCTTCAACATCAGTTCTTCCAATGAACACTCAGGACTGATCTCCTTTAGAATGGACTGGTTGGATCTCCCTGCAGTCCAAGGGACTCTCAAGAATCTTCTCCACTACCACAGTTCAAAAGCATCAATTCTTTGGTACTCTGCTTTCTTTATAGTCCAACTCTCACATCCATACATGACTACTGGAAGAACTATAGCCTTGACTAGATGGACCTTTGTTGAAAAACTAATGTCTCTGCTTTTTAAGATACATACCATCAAAATGACTATAGAAATTTTTATAGGTTTTCTTTATCAACTTAGGAAAATTTCCCTCTATTCCTAGCTTGCTCTGTGCTTTTCTTTTTTAATTCATAAATAGCTCTTGGATTCTGTCAAATATTTTTCTGCCTCAACGGATATGCTCATTTTCCTTTTTAACATGTTGATAGTAATATAATAGATTATATTGAATGATTTGTTTTCAAATCTTTAATCAGTCTTGCACACCTGAAAAAAAATCCCACTTGGTCGTCATATATAGTGTATTATTTACTTTATACATTATTAGATTTGACTTGCTAATATCTCGAAGATTTTTGCATCTGAGTTAAAGAGAGATATAGATCTGAGGTTTTCTTTTCTAGTGGTGTCTTTATGTGGTTTTAGTATTAGGTCATAAAACAAGTTAGAATAGGTTTTTTCTACTTCTATTTTCTGGAAGAGATTATAGAAAATTGACATTATTTATAATTTAAATGTATGGTAAAATTCACCTGGAAAAAAATCTGAGCCTCTTGCTTTCTTTTTTGGAATACAGTTAGTTGATCCTTGAACAGCATGAATTTGAACTGTTCAGGCCCACTTATACAGGGAATCTTTTCAATAAATACGTGCTACAACACCACCTGATCATAGTTGGTTGAATCCAAGGATGTGAAATCATGGATATGGAGGACTGACTGTAAAGTTATAAGTGAATTTTTTACTGCATGGGAGTCACACCCCTAACCCCCATGTTGTTCAAGTGTTAACTATTTAGTAATATTTGTTTCAATTTCTTTAATAGATGCAAGAGCCTAGTAAAGTAGGTTGTTGTGTGTGGGTTCTGAATTGTTTGGTTTTTATTTGAAAGCACAGTTGCTGGCAAGTGGCTCATTATCTCTGGGAATCAGCTTACCTTGATAGGGGCAGTCCCTCCAGAGTCAGCAAGGCCCTAGATGTCAAGACATCAGAATATAGAAAATAGAAGATGTGGTGGATACATGGCTCTAGAGACTTTTGCACCAGATAAGCAAATCTCAACTCTAGCTCCATTGATTTACTTGTCTCTCCAGATTTCAGGGTGGCAATTTTCCCTGCAACCTTAGTTCGCTGATGGGTCTAAAGAAACTTATTGATTTTCAATTTGCTCAGCTTTTTCGTGTTGTAAGAAAGAAAGTGATGACTTCTAACCTTATTGCATGTCAGGATTGAAGCCAGATGTTTCCAACCAATTTTTAATTGTTCTGCTGATTTAGTTTCATGCCAAACCTAACATATTTGCAGTAGCTTCCAGATTCAATGGAATTACACTGAGAAATTTCTTTTTATAGAAAATTATTCTCCGTCTAGAGTGAGATGACAGGCAGTTCATTCATACAGCACCATGTGCTTTTATCTTGCTTTAAATGTAAGATAAAAAGATATAAAAATACTATCTCAGTTTTTTTTTAGGAAACTGCCAAGAAATTAACTAGTTAGTTATTCAAACATGATTTAAAGCAGCTAAGAAACAAATGACATGAAACTATGATAAATTCTTCTGTTATCTGCTGAAAAAAGGAGTGGATTAGAAATTCTGACTCAGGTTTGAGTATTGATTGTTAATTGTCAGCTCGGTATCCTTAGAGAGAGTTCATTCCTAAATTTTTCAGTTTGTGAATTTGGATAATATTACCTACATTTCTGACCTACCTTTCTAACTTCAAGTGTAGTTAGGAGCATAACAGGCATGTGAAAGCTTTAAATTTGCATTACAAAGCACTACAGAAATGTAGGGAAGTAATATCCTTGTTAATAACTCTCATGCACATTCTCCTAAGTGTAGATTTTTAAAGAGGGCAGAGAGCTGCTAATTCTGTTTTAAAGAAACCACAGCCTCAGGACATATACATGTTAAGAATGAGCAAACTGAGTATCCAAACAGAACACCCATGGAAGAGAGACTTGGGTTCTGTGTTCTTATGTCTCTTACCTTCACTCTGTGACAGAGTCTAAAAGACTCTGAGATGAGAATAAGTGAGCATAAGAAAATGAAGGGTAACATGTAAGACTCATCAAAACAAACAACCAAGTACATGACTTTTTCAAAAAAGTTAACTAGTTAGGAAATTTAAATGACTTCTGAGACAGAGAATACACCTGTGAGTGGCTGATGAAGTCAAGTGGGGATTCCAGCACATATTAACATGTCTGTTGGAAAGACTAACAGAGGACTTATGTTCCTGGCTTGACAATATGTCTTTTTCTTTAGCAGTAAATTCAACCCAAATGACAAACTACAGACAGAAAATGATCATAGACTGTGCAATAGGTAATAACACTGAGCAGAGAATTTTATTGCCCTATAAACTTTTGTCCCATATGTATCATAAAGCATAGAGGTGAGGCAAAAACTGCCTTTATATTGTCTGTTTTCCACAATTGTGTTCCTATTTTTTAATATTGATAGTGAGGTTTTATATCACTCACTGTTTGTTTGTATCTCAGTTTCATAGCAAATGCAACACATCTAAATGTAAGACCAGAAACTATAAAACTCCTAGAGGAGAACATAGGCAAAACACTCTCCGACATAAATCACAGCAGGATCCTCTATGATCCACCTCCCAGAATACTGGAAATAAAAGCAAAAATAAACAAATGGGATCTAATTAAAATTAAAAGCTTCTGCACAACAAAGGAAACTATAAGCAAGGTGAAAAGACAGCCTTCTGAATGGGAGAAAACAATAGCAAATGAAGCAACTGACAAACAACTAATCTCAAAAATATACAAGCAACTTATGCAGCTCAACTCCAGAAAAATAAATGACCCAATCAAAAAATGGGCCAAAGAACTAAATAGACATTTCTCCAAAGAAGACATACGGATGGCTAACAAACCATCCATAAAGATGCTCAAAGATCTGAAAAGATGCTCAACATCACTCATTATCAGAGAAATGCAAATCAAAACCACAATGAGGTACCATTTCACACCAGTCAGAATGGCTGCGATCCAAAAGTCTACAAGCAATAAATGCTGGAGAGGGTGTGGAGAAAAGGGAACCCTCTTACACTGTTGGTGGGAATGCAAACTAGTACAGCCACTATGGAGAANACTCATTATCAGAGAAATGCAAATCAAAACCACAATGAGGTACCATTTCACACCAGTCAGAATGGCTGCGATCCAAAAGTCTACAAGCAATAAATGCTGGAGAGGGTGTGGAGAAAAGGGAACCCTCTTATACTGTTGGTGGGAATGCAAACTAGTACAACCGCTGTGGAGAACAGTGTGGAGATTCCTTAAAAATTTGCAAATAGAACTGCCTTAGGACCCAGCAATCCCACTGCTGGGTATACATACCGAGGAAACCAGAATCGAAAGAGACACATGTACCCCAATGTTCATTGCAGCGCTGTTTATAATAGCCAGGACATGGAAGCAATCTAGATGTCCATCAGCAGATGAATGGATAAGAAAGCTGTGGTACATATACACAATGGAGTATTACTCAGCCATTAAAAAGAATACATTTGAATCAGTTCTAATGAGGTGGATGAAACTGGAGCCGATTATACAGAGTGCAGTAAGCCAGAAAGAAAAACACCAATACAGTATACTGACACATATATATGGAATTTAGAAAGATGGTAATGATAACCTTGTATGCAAGACAGCAAAAGAGACACAGATGTATAGAACGGACTTTTGGACTCTGAGGGAGAGGGAGAGGGTGGGATCATTTGAGACAATGGCATTGAAACATGTATACTATCATGTAAGAAACAAAGTGCCGGTCTATGTTCGATACAGGATACAGGATGCTTGGGGCTGGTGCAAGGGGATGATCCAGAGAGATGATATGGGGTGGGAGGTGGGAGGGGGATTCAGGATTGGGAGCTCATATACACCCATGGCGGATTCGTGTCAATGTATGGCAAAACCAATATGGTATTGTAAAGTAAAATAAAGTAAAAATAAAATTAAAAAAAAAAAAAAAAGGATTAAAGCACCGTGAAAAAAAAAAAAGTCTAAATGAATGTACTTCCTCAGAATATTTAATGTTAGAAAAGAGTGAGGAAGAAAGTCAGCATTTCTTGAGCACCTACTGTATTTTTAGCTCTGCAGACATTGATGTGTGTTAAAGGATGAAAGTGACAAGCCAAACTAATTTGTATTTGGGTTCTTGTTTGTACAAACTGGGTGACTTTAGGCCTTTTGTTTACTCCATGGAAACTCAGTCTTTTCTTTTCTCCATTCTTTGTAAATTTGGAACAATAATATAATCTGCCTTAAAAGATTTTGGAAATTTGATATATGGAAAGTACTTATTGATATCCTAGCAGAAAGATGTCAAGCATTTTTCATTTGCATATATTAACTCAGACCAGACTTCCCTGGTGGCTCAGTAGTAAAGAACTAGCTGGCCAGTGCAGGCGACACGGGTTCTACCCTGGGTCAGGAAGATCCACTGGAAAAGGAAATGGCAATCCACTCTAGTATTGTCACCTGGGAAATCTCACAGACAGAGAAGCCTGGTGGGCTGCAGTCCATGGGGTCACAAAAGAGTTGTACATGATTTAATGACTAAACATTATCTCAGACCATCCTAAAAAGCTCTATAAATTAGGTATCTTTCTCCCTCATTTTACAGAAAAGAAAGTAACACTGAAGAAAGTTAAGAAATATGCCCAAGTGAGGAATATGGTAGGATTTGAGGCAGAGTTTTTCTGACTTTCATATCTTCCTTATCTTTCTAGTCTGTTATAGAATTTTAAAATAATACATTTTTAATAAGTAATACGAACATATTATAGATGTTATATGTCATAAGTATTACATATTCCAGCCCCTTCTATCTTGTCTTTAGCCTAAAATATTATCTTTGCTTATATCTTTTTTAGAACACAAAGTTGAATTTGAAGTTTGAATTTTGAAGTAAAGTGATAATATTATCTCTCAGTCACATTTCCTCAAAAGAAGAATTCAGGCCATTCTCACACTGTGAGGAAGGGTAAAAAGTTTAGAAACTCCCAATTTGGTTTCTATGTTCAAATGCTGTATGGATTATTATGTTATATAAACTGAAATGTGAATATTTGAAACAGAACTGCAAAATAAATAACCAAATAATAAGAAACTTACATACTGCAAATACTATTTGGAAAAATTTTTGCAAAATTGATAATTATTTCTATAAAATTTCATTTCTAAATTCACATTTTATAATTAAACTTATGATTGTTTTATCTGACTTTCTATTGATTTCTTTAAAGATGTAATTTTTGAAAATGGAAACAAACTGTTTTTTTAATTTTTAAAATTTGACTCAGATAAAGTAGACTATAATCATATCAATTTTACTTAATTCCCATGATGTGTTTGAGAGGGAACAATGTAAATGAATTGTGCATGGAATGCTGCCATATTTTGATTATGATAATTAAAATTTTAATGTAGCTTTGTTAAGCAATTTTATCCATGCTAATGTTTAACAGAGTAAGGCTAATTTATTTTTTCTTGTTTTGACTAATCAATGCTGCTTTTACAGAATTTTAAATAGACTCTTGCTTAAATTTTAAAGAAGTCAGTTAGTCCCTGAAGAGACTAAGACATGAGTTCAGTTCAGTCCAGTTCAGTCGCTCAGTCGTGTCTGACTCTTTGCGACCCCATGAATCACAGCATGCCAGGCCTCCCTGTCCATCACCAACTCCCGGAGTTGACTCAGACTCACTTCCATCGAGTCAGTGATGCCATCCAGCCATCTCATCCTCTGTCGTCCCCTTCTCCTCCTGCCCCCAAACCCTCCCAGCATCAAAATCTTTTCCAATGGGTCAACTCTTCGCATGAGGTGGCCAAAGTATTGGAGTTATAGCCTCAGCATCATTCCCTCCAAAGAAATCCCAGGGCTGATCTCCGTCAGAATGGATTGGTTGGATCTCCTTGCAGTCCAAGGGACTTTCAAGAGTCTTCTCCAACACCACAGTTCAGAAGCATCAATTCTTTGGTGCTCAGCTTTCTTCACAGTCCAACTCTCACATCCATACGTGACCACTGGAAAAACCATAGCCTTGACTAGACGGACCTTTGTTGGCAAAGTAATGTCTCTGCTTTTCAAATTGCTGAAAGGTAAATAGGTGACTAATTATTTAAATCAGGCCATTTCTCAAACACATGCACTGAATAATGGAAAACCATATCTTGAGAATAGAAAGGCAAGACAAGTTAAACTGTAAAAAACATTTTGAAGGTAGTGATAAAAAAGTCAGAACTAGACACATTGTAAATTTACCTACTCTGGGTTAATAAAAATAAGATCAATAATTAATACATTCTGTTAGGTAGTTAGAATAGGAAAAAGAGGTTCAAACTGGTGGTGGCTAAAAGATGAAGAACTATACACAAAAGATCTTCATGACCCAGATAACCACAATGGTGTGATCATTCACCTAGAGCCAGACATGCTGGAATGAGAAGTCAAGTGGGCCTTAGGAAGCATCACTATGAATAAAACTAGTGGAGGTGATGGAATTTCAGTTGAGCTATTTCAAATCCTGAAAGATGATGCTGTGAAAGTGCTGCACTCAGTATGCCAGCAAATTTGGAAAACTCAACAGTGGCCACAGGACTGGAAAAAGTCAGTTTTCATTTCAATCCCAAAGAAAGGCAATGCCAAAGAATGCTCAAACTACCACACAACTGCACTCACCTCACACGTTAGTAAAGTAATGTTCAAAATTCTCCAAGCCAGCCTTCAACAGTAAGTGAACCGTGAACTTCCAGATGTTCAAGCGGATTTAGAAAAGGCAGAGGAAGCAGAGATCAAATTGCCAAAATCTGTTGGATTATCAATAAGCAAGAGAGTTCCAGAAAAACATCTACTTCTGCTTTACTGACTATGCCAACAGTCTGGATCACAGCAAACTGTGGAAAATTCTTCAAGAGATGGGAACACCAGGCCACCTTGCCTGCCTCCTGAGAAATCTGTATGCAGGTCAGGAAACAACAGTTAGAACTGGACATGGGACAACAGAATGGTTCCAAATCAGGAAAGTGTATGCCAAGGCTGTATATTGTCACCCTGTTTATTTAACTTATATGTAGAGTACATCATGAGAAACGCTGGGTTGGAAGAAGCACAAGCTGGAATCAAGATTGCTGGGAGAAATATTAATAACATCAGATATGCGGATTACACCACCCTTATGGCAGAAAGCAAGGAACAGAAGAGCCTCTTGATGAAAGTGAAAGAGGAGAGTGAAAAAGTTGGCTTAATGCTCAACATTCAGAAAACTAAGATCATGGCATCTGGTCCCATCATTTCATGGCAAATAGATGGAGAAACAGTGGAAACAGTGACAGACTTTATTTTGGGGGGCTCCTAAATCACTGCAGATGGTGATTGCAGCCATGAAATTAAAAGACGCTTACTCCTTGGAAGAAAAGCTATAACCAACCTAGACAGCATGTTAAAAAACAGAGACATTACTTTGCCAACAAAGGTCCGTCTAGTCAAAGCTATGGTTTTTCCTGTAGTCATGTATGGATGTGAGAGTTGGACTATAAAGAAAGCTGAGAGCTGAAGAATTGATGTTTTTGAACTGTGGTGTTGCAGAAGACTCTTGAGACTCCCTTGGGCTGCAAGGAGATCCAACCAGTCCATCCTAAAGGAAATCAGTCCTGAATATTCATTGGAAGGATTGATGCTGAAACTTAAACTCCAATACTTTGCCACCTGATGCAAAGAACTAACTCATTTTAAAAGACCTTGATGCTGGGAAAGATTGAAGGCAGGAGGAGAAGGGGATTACAAAAGATAAGACGGTTGGATGGCGTCACTGACTCAATGGACATGAGTTTGAGTAAACTCTAGATGTTGGTGATGGACGGGGGGGGCGTGGCATGCTGCAGTTCATGGGGTTGCAAAGACTCAGATACAACTGAGTGACAGAACTGAACTGAACTGAGGTCATTACAAAGTGACAATGGGACATCATTTACTTCTAAGGTCACCCAAGGGGTCTTTAAAGCATTGGGCATTACTTATTATCTCCATTGTGCCTAGAGGCCTCAGTCTTCAGGAAAAGTCAGTCAGTCAGTTCAGTTCAGTCGCTCAGTCGTGTCCGACTCTTTGCGACCCCATGAATCGCAGCACGCCAGGCCTCCCTGTTCATCACCATCTCTCGGAGTTCACTCAGACTCACATCCATCGAGTCAGTGATGCCATCCAGCCATCTCATCCTCGGTCGTCCCCTTCTCCTCCTGCCCCCAATCCCTCCCAGCATCAGAGTCTTTTCCAATGAGTCAACTCTTCGCATGAGGTGGCCAAAGTACTGGAGTTTC